>JARSSU010037027.1:0-45009 GCA_029619165.1 Eurosta solidaginis
ACACTGAGGAAATCTTTTTCTCCAATTCGCTACCATGCGGTACGGTAGTGCACCTGGAGCAGAAAAAAAATGTGTCATTATTCCCTCACGCAAGTGAAAGTGAAGTCCTAAAAACGGATTACTACGTGACTCGCTTCCTGTTTGTACAGAGAGTTAAGTTACAATCGTCTGTCATGATAATTTCTAGTGAAAATTGTCCCTGGGAGACATATTGTAATTCTTTCTAAATAATTGTGGTTTTCGTTTTGATATGTGTTCTATCTTTTTCGCATGATGAGAACTCAAAACCTAGTGTGTTTACCTGTTTTATAGTTTTTTATGCTCGAGTTGAGCAGAGCTCCGAGTATATTAACTTTGATGGGATAACGGTGGTTGTACAGGTATAAAGGAATCGAGAGAGATATAGACTTCCATATATCAAAATCAATCAGTATCGAAAAACATTTGATTGAGCCTGTCCGTCCGTCCGTCGTCCGTTTGCCGTTAACACGATAACTTGGTAAATTTTGAGGTATCTGATGAAGTTTGGTATGTAGGTTTCTGGGCACTCATCTCAGATCGCTAGTTAAAATGAACGATATCGTCGGACTATAACACGCCCTTTTCGATATCGAAATTTCGGAAAAACACCGAAAAAATGCGATAGATTCATTCGCCAAAGACTGCTAAAGCGATGACACTTGTAGATGAGTTGACCATATGACGCAAAATAGAAAATTCGTAGGTGACATGGCGCGGCACCGCTTTAAAAGAGGTAATTAAACGTTTTGCAAGCGTGAATTTGCAGTCGTGAAGATATCATGATGCACTTATGCAGAACGTTACTGACTATTCCTATATATGCGCTAAATAAAATTAGCAGAATGGGATGAAGCACACGACTTTTATAAATTTGTTTAGAGTCAAATGTTAACAAACAATTTAATGATCTTTACTGTATATAAGTAAATTAGGCAACATTCAAACTACATGATATTGATGCAAACAAAATACAAAAAATAAAAGAAATTTTCAAAATGGGCCGTGGCTCCGCCCATTTTCATTAGTGTGTCTAGAATACTTTGTTTATGCGATAGTCGAACAACAATTTCCAATCCATCTTAAATTGGATAGGGGCATCTGATCTCTATGACGAATTCAACAATGTGTTTCTGTGAAAATGGGCGAAATCGGTTTTGAAGCCACGCCAGTTTTTATACACAGTCCACGTCTCTCACTTCCGCTCGCCTTAATCACACGAATAACTGAGCAACAGTCGATATGGTCTTTACTAAACTTAGTCCACGTACTTATCTGAACTCACTTTCTATTGGTAAAAAATTGCGAAAATCCGACTAAAAACACGCCCACTTTTCGATATCGAAAATTACGCAAAGAATAGAAAAAATGCCATAGTTCTATACAAATACGAAAAAAGGGATGAACATAATAATTTGGGTGGTTATTGACGCAAAATATAACTTTAGAAAAAACTTTGTAAATTGGTGTGGACACCTTCCATATAACTAGAAGAAAATGGAAAAGTTCCACAGTGTCTGAAATCAGCGCCCTGGAATCTTGCAGGAATGACTGTTCGCTGGTATGTGCATATATAAATAAATTAGCGGTACCGACTGATGATTTTTCTGGCTCACCCTGTCCACATTTTGGTCGATATCGTTGAATGACGAAAACGCCTTCACATATACAGCTAAGGGCCACTCCGCTTTAAAACCCTCATTAATCCTTTAATTTGATACCCTATATCGTACAACACATTCTAGAGTCACCCCCCCACCCACAACCCAACCCACCAACACCACCCCACCACAAACCAAACACCCAAACCACACAAACCACAACACCCCTGGACCACCTTATGCGATATCTCGAAAAGGCGTTCACCTACAGACTTAAAGCCCATCCATTTTTAAAATACTCATTAACACCTTTCATTGTGATACCGATATCGTACAGCACATCTAGAGTCACACCTTGGCCCACCTTTATGGCGATATCTCGAAATGGTCGTCCACTATAGAACTAAGGATCACTCCCTTTTAAATACTCATTACCACTTCCATTTGATACCCATATCGTACAAACACATATAGTCACTCCCTGCCCACCTTAATGGCCATATCTCGAACAGCGTTCACGCTATAGACTAAAGCCCATCCTTTTAATACTCATTAACACCTTTCATTTGATTCCATATCGTACAAACACATTCTAGAGTCACCCTGACCACTTATGTCCGATATCTCGAAAACGCTTCACATATACAACTAAGGCACACACTCTCTCTTAAAATACTCTTTACTTACCTTCCATTTGATACACATGTCGTACAACCACATGCAGGGTTACTCTAGTTCTTTCCTACATGGGGATTTTCCCTTGTGTTGTCTCTTAGCTCTCCACGTAGTATGTAATGCTTCGGGTACACCCGAAACTTAGCCATTCCTTACTTGTTCACCACCAACAAAAAAACACAAAAAATATACATCAGCAGCAGAGCTCACAGAGTATATTAATCTTGTTCGCATAACGGTTACTCGCGTACACGGCATAATACTAATCGAGATAGATATAGACTTTCTATATATCAAAATGATCTCGAAAAAGAAAGTCATTGAGCCATGTCCGCCGTCCGTCCGTCTGTCCGTAAACACGATAATTGAGTAACGTTCGGAGTTATCTTAATGCAATCTGGTATGTATATTACCTGGGCCGTCACCTCAGATCGCTATTGAATGAACGAAATCGACTATCACCACGCCACTTTTACGATATCTGAAAATTTCGGAAAACCGATAAAAAGTGCGATAATTCATAGTACCACTGACGGATGTCAAGCAATGAAGATTGTAGGTGGTGGTTGACCTTATGGCAGCTAGGAGTAGAAATTAGTATATTTTGGACATGGGCGTAGCACCGCCACTTTAAAGAATACAATTTATAAGGGTTGCTGTAATTTGGCAGTCGTGAAGATATCGTACAGATCAGCAGGACAGGAACGTTACCCCAATTAATGTATGTGTCCTTAATAAAAATTAGCAAAAATCGGATGACGAACAGCCCACTTTTAAAAAAAAAAAATTTTTTTAGTCAAATTTTAGCAAAAATATTTAATATCTTTACGTATTGTAATACAAATGAATTATGTCAAAATTCAGCTCCAGTAATGATTGTGCAACAAAAGTACGACAATAAAAGATAATTTCAAAATGGGAGTGTGTGGCCCTCCCCCTTTTCATTTAATTTGTCTTAGAATACTTTTAATGCCATAAGTCGAACAAAATTACCAATCTTTGAGAGAAATTTGGTAGGGGCCAAAGTTCTATGACGATAACTATATTCTGGAAATGGGCGAAATCGTTGAAACTCATGACCAGTTTTATACACGATCGACCGTCTGTCCTTCCGCCCCACACAAACACCAAAACAAAACCAAAAAAATTACTAAACTTAGTCACGTAACTTATCTGAACTCACTGTTATATTGGTATTAAAAATGGCTTAGCGAAATTCGACTATGACCACACCCACTTTTTGAATTGAAATTTTCGAAAAATGTCATGATTATATACAAATACGAAAAAAGGGACGAAACATGGTGATGGTTGTTTTTTTGACCAAATTATAACTTAGAAAAAACTTTGTAAAACGGGGTGTGACACTACCATATTAAGTAGGAGAAATGAAAAAATGGTCTTGCAGGCGTATCACAAAGCCCTTGGAATAAATGGCAGGAGAGGAATACTGTTCGTGGCATCAGATCTATCTATATCTAGTACACTCTATAAAATAAAGTCGCTAAATGCCATGTATGCACATAACCTTACAGAGAATACTCCGATTTTAAACGGTTTTTTTGGATTTGAAAGCTTAGCTTTCGGTGAGAGGGTACAGTTATGTTGTAACGAATTCACTTGTGAATCTTCTATTTGCCCTTCTGCAAATAAGTTCGAATCACTAAATGTTGAATAAATACTCCAATACTGAATAATAGAAAGATGGTCCTTTATTAAAGTACTTCCACAATACACACTTATACTTCTGCACAACGAATTGCTTGCGTAATAACAAACTGATTGAGAGCGCAAATGAAACTCACTTCAAGAATAATACTGCTATTGCTCGCTGGATAGCGTCTTAATCGAAACTGCTGACAACTCAAATCAAAACTGATCAGCGCTCTACAATTGCCGCCTTTTTGGTCACTCTTGATTCAAATGCTCGCATATTCTAGGCGCTTCCGATGATACTAGTCCACAGCTCTCAATCTTCTCATCTGTACTACAATTGCACAATTTTAAGTTTTTATCATGCATAGTTATAGGAGTAGCTCAGCAGATATGCATGTGTTTGTGCATTGACTCTCCGCTGCTTCGTATACGTACATGGTACATATGTTTGACGCAATTATTGTTTCGTTTAGGTAGATACATATAATGATTGATCTATGGTGTGAATTCACGTCGCTGCTTAGCAGCGTGCTTAGAGATGGCAGCCACTCCTTAATTTTCGCTATATTCGTTACACTGCCCTCACCTAAGTCTGACATCGTCCGATATAGACCATCTCCCGAGCTAATCGTGCCAGCCTTTCCATATGGACCACTTTCATTTTGGTTCGTGTTACCGATGGTTTGTATGCGGACACTACAGGGTCGTTGAATCCGTTTTAAACACAACTTTGTATGGGCCTTCCCAATTACACTGCAATTTCGGGGACAAACCTATTTTACGTTGTGGGTTGTTATAACAGCACCAAAATCTCCTTCCTGAAACCTTCATCTTATCATCTCATAATCTTTGCTCGTTGCCTTACAAGATCGTGTATCTCTCTCAGCTCTTCTTCCAAGACACCAGTGGATGTCTTGACGTTTCTTTCCGCATCGTCATCTATCCCAAACCTCAAATCAGCTGGCAGTCGAAGGTCATTGCCAAAAATTACTTTTGCAGGGGTTTGGCTCGTGGTTTCATGCACTGCTGATCGGTTAAGCCATCAAGAATAATGGTATGCGGGTATCCCACTCCTTATAGTACTGTCTACTACTTTCCTTAAATGCTCTTCCAATGTTCTATTGAAACGTTCCACCATACCATCGGACTGAGGATGTATGCAGTTGTCCGTGTTTTCCGAATGCCCAACTTATTGCACATTTCTTGGAAACACAGCTGATTCAAAGTTCCTGCCTTGGTCAGAATGTATCTCCATTGTACACCCATACCTTGCAACCTATTCGTTGGTAACCACTTCTGCTACTGTTCTGCTTCTTGGTTTGGGATTGGGTTATACCGCTAGCCATTTACTGAAAAATCCATAACCACCAGTACGTATTTGTTTCGTGGTTGCTAGTAGGAAATGGACTGCGACATCCATGGCGATCCTTTCAATGGGTGCCCATGACAATATACTGCTTCATCTGGCCATGACTTCGTGTTTTGGCCCTTTCGCTCTGTTGCAAACCTCGCAGTTGGCAATCCACTCGGTGACCGACTGACGGCAACCAACCCAATAGATCTCTGCTTAATTTTCTCGAGCGTCTTCGGATTCCAAGATAACCTCCACTGGACCATATGCAGCTCGCTGAGCACGTCAGGAATCCTCTTTTGGGAACAACTATCAGTTTCTTCTTGCATTTACCATCCTCACTCTCCCATACTCGATGAAGGCAACCGGATATCAATTCTAAACCTGTTCCACTGTGCCCAATATGACTTCGCAATGGTACTATCTGCTGACAATCTCTCTCTGCTTGGTCCTTTCGTTTCGTTCGAGCCCTTGCATAACATGTGACAGATCTGTATCTTCTAGCTGACACTTTCTAGTTGTTCCTGTCCCAGTTCATCTGTACATGTTGTAGTCATTAGTCAGACATCTATAATGTCTTCTTAGCCTCGGCTTTTGAACAGTGCTTTCATTCCACACTATATGGTCTTCGTGACATTGCATCGGCATTCCATGGGTACTACCTTTCGATGCTCAATGGAAAAGTCATAGCTTTGTAGCCGCTCGATCCACCGTGCCAATTGTCATAACGAATGAAAGCTGTTGATGAGTGCTTTAGTACAGGGTTATTTTCATACCTATTAGTGACTAGGGTCTCGAGACTGACGCCAAAACGTGGACCCGGGTACTCCTAGAAAGTGTTTATACAATATGGATAACAAATGAAAGCTGTTGATGAGTGCTTTAGTACAGGGTAATTTCATACCTATTGTGAAGGGTCTCGAGATATAGACCAAAACGTGAATCAGGGTAACACTAGGATGTGTTTTACATTATGGGTATCAAATTGAAGCTGTCGATGAGTGCTTTAGTACAGAGTAATTTTTATACCGCTGAGTGACTAGGGTATCAAGAGCTAGACGGAAAAAGCGTATTAAATGTGTGGAGATAGACCTAAATTTAGTGTAGAACAACGTCTGACGGGTCTGCTAGTTATATATACAAGTAAATTAGTGGTACCCGACAGATGATGTTCTAGGTCAACCTGGTCCACATTTTGGTCGATATCTCGAAAAACGCCTTCACATATACAACTAGAGCCACTCCATTTTAAAACCCTCATTAATACTTTAATGTGATACCCATATCGTACAAACACATTATAGAGTCACCCCTGGTCCCCTTTTGGCGATACTCGAAAAGGCTCACCTATAGAACTAAGGCCCACTCCCTTTTAAAATACTCTTTAATACCCATGTCATACAAACACATTCCAGGGTTACCAGGTTCATTTTCCTACATGGTGATTTTCCCTTATTTGACAAAGGATGAAGGAAATCGTTCCAAAAAACGTCACCCTTGGTCTACAATTTGGTCGATATTTCCCAAACGTATGTGATATGGAATTAAAAACCAGTTACAAACCATCTACGAAACCCTACGAAACCAACTCAGCTATAATTATACTCAGATGAGCAGAGCTCACAGAGTATATTAATTTTGTTCGCATTACGGTATTCCGTAACGGTATATACTAATTGAGATAAATTTAGACTTCCATATATCAAAATTAAAAATACATTCTTGGCATACGGCTCATAATTTCCACCTTATAGGAGTCATCTATGAGTCTTATGATTATAGGTTTAGATTTTCTCGAGGCACATATTTCTCACACGGACTCTTATCGGACTCATAATTAAGAGCGCTTCGAAAATATTTCAGGGGCGATTTAAAAAAAAAGTTATAAAGAAATGCGTTCAAATTTAACCAAATTTTCATATTTAAAAAAAATATTCTAATAAAACGAATTGGTAGCTGAATAGAGATAGCAAAGGCAAGTTGCTCCACTTTTTAGTATACCATTTGTATGTATCCATGAAAAAGACAATTTTGTCTCCAAATCCCTCAGCTGAGTATATAATGTTCGGTTACACCCGAACTTAGCCTTCCTTGCTTGTTTTTTATTCAATACCAAGGCAAATCCATACCAGGTGATGGCAAAGCAAATTCAATCAATTCTCCGCGCGGAAGAATGTCAAGTCAGAAAATTTTCATTGATTTCGATTAACTGACATATTAAAGTACAAGCGCTGTATGGAAAATAATCAAGAGAAGCAATCAGCTGTTGGTATAACAACATTAGGTACTGGATTCGCCTTGATTCAATACTACATAGTCCCGACACAATAACGAAATAATTAAGAAGTAGTGCAAAATTAATCCAAAAATAGTCTCGAAATGATCATTAGTCTTGGAACAATCCCGAATAGTTCCGAAAACACCCGTAATAATGCACGAACGCATCTACGAACTATCCCGAAATATTCCTGATAATATTTCTAAAATAGTACCTAAACGATCCCGAAGCAGTCCTGGAAAGTTTGAAGTAATCAAGAAAATAGTTCCGAAAAGAGTCCAAATAACTATGGTATAGAAAGTATCACGAAATAGCCTGAAATAATCCAAATACTACTACCGCGTACTCAACTATGGGCGAAATACATACACCAAATGGTCTTAAAGTTCACATATGAATGTCTCGACTCCCCAAATCGTGCCCCCTTACAGGTCTGCCAGCATAGCTTTGTTAAAGATCAATTCTTTCAAGCCAAGTACAACGTGTTTTTCGTATCATGAAAACAGATTGTGACAGGTTATCTACAAAAAGGGTTGAGTACTCACCATCGGCATAATTGCCAAAATGTCGCTCAGCCATCTCTTGCATTCGTGGCAAGTAGTACCAATGTCTCAGCACAGCATCATACAACGAGAGATAAGTATTGTAAGCACGTTGTAGGAAAGTCATCCTATCCGTGTATGCTATAAGAAAATGTGGCACTATCGCCCATGGTGTCAGTAAACCCATAGCACGATCCATATTATCAGCATAGCCCATTGTGCCCAATGTAACAACGGGACACTTAAATTTGTGTGCAAACATCAGAAAACTTTCATGAAAAAATTGTTCCAAAACATTAAATCAAATTCCAAATCTGTGCTGGCTATTAAAGATTTTACTTTTGGATCGCTCAAAGCATGTTCTGAGCTTAACAGACCGACGTGCCAATACATTTGTAAGTTTTCGAAATCGCTTGTGAAATGCATTTTAAATATGTTCTCACGTGGGCCTGCAAGAAAGGAAACAATAAACATTTTTTACGTTTCCATTATGAACAAATATTAAACTTACGATGAGCAGCGATATCTAACTTAGGATCGATAATGATCTCCGATAAGTTAGGATGTGTTTGCTTTGCGGGTTGATTCGTCAATGTTGTTACTTGATGTCCACGCCTTAAAAGATCATGTACAAAGTGTTCCAACCACATCCAATGACTGGGTGCTGGAAAAGGACCCATAAACAAAATTCTATAACTGCTGCAGTTTAATGGCAACAGAAGTGGCGGCATCAAATAAATAAGTACTGGAGCTGCATCTGTAAAGTGATGTTACTATAAACAAGATATAATTATAAAAAAGTGGATGAAGGGACATTATAAAAGGTTTTCAAGTTTGACTAGAGACTACACACAATAAATTTGTCCTTTGTAAGACCGGACTTATAACTTCTTAAAAGACTGCCAATCAGACACCACTTAGTACAACATGGTGGGTGCTGTTACCTTTGCAATAACAAATCAGTATACTGCCAATTGTTTTATCAATGCAAGTCTTTTGGGTGACGTAAATTAGCTTAGCTTTTATTGTTTTTTTAATTAAAATGATCGGAAGTTGAATGCCAAACAAAAGTCACTTCATAATTTGATTAGCAACAAAGGCCAATTTCATTTAAATATCTATTAAAATAAAAACAAACATATGCACATATATAAGCTGAAATAGAAATGAAGCAATCAACAAAGAAGGCATTGACCTCCGAAACATCATAACATTCATCACTATCACGCAAAATTCTAGCCTCAATATTACTTTTGCGCATGTTTCAGCAGCAAACGGATCCACCGTGGAAGATAATCATGCAAAGGGTGGGTGCAAGAAGGGATGCACTCAGCGGGGTGGGTTAGGTGCCTCACACGTCTGTCCGTCCGTCTGTAAACACGATAACTTGAGTCAATTTTGAGGTATCTTGATGAAATTTGGTATGTAGGTTCCTGGGCGCTCATCTCAGATCGCTATTTAAAATGAACGAAATCGGACTACAACCACGCACACTTTTTCGATCTCGAAAATTTCGAAAAACTGAAAAAGTGCGATAATTCATTACCAAAGACGGATAAAGCGATGAAACTTGGTAGGTGCATTCACCTTATGACGCTAAATAGAAAATTAGAAAAATTTTTTACAATGGGCGTGGCACCGCCCACTTTTAAAGAAGGTAATTTAAAAGTTTTGCAAGCTGTAATTTGGCAGTCGTTGAAGATATCATGATGAAATTTGGTAGGCACGTTACTCCTATGACTATGTGTGCGCTAAATAAAAATTAGCAAAATCGGATGACGAACACGCCCAATTAAAAAAAATGTTTTTTTAGTCAAATTTTAATAGAAAATTTAATATCTTTACAGTATAAAAGTAAATTATGTCAACGTTCGACTCCAGTAATGATATGGTGCAACAAAATGCAAAGATAAAAGAAAATTTCCAAAATGGGCATAACTCCGCCCTTTTTCATTTAATTCGTCTAGAATACTTTTAATGCCATAAGTCGAACAAAATTTACCAGTCCTTGTTAAATTTGGTAGGGACGTAGAATCTATGACGGTAACTGTTTTTTGTGAAAATGGGCAAAATCGGTTGAAGCCTCGCCCAGTTTTTATACGCAGTCGACCGTCTGTCCTTCCGCTCGGCCGTTGACACGATAACTTGCGCAAAAAACGATATATCTTAACTAAACTTAGTTCGCGTACTTATCTGAAGTCACTTTATCTTGGTATAAAATGTGGCCGAAATCCGACTATGACCACGCCCACTTTTTCCGATATCAAAATTTACGAAAAATGAAAAAATGCCATAATTCTCTACAAATATGAAAAAAGAGATGAAACATGGTAATTGTAGTGGTTTATTGACGCAAAATATAACTTTAGAAAAAACTTTGTAAAATGGGTGTGACACCTACCATATTAAGTAGAAGAAAATGAAAAAGATCTGCAGGGCGAAATAAAACGCCCCTGGAATCTTGGCAGGAATACTGTTCGTGGTATTACATATATAAATAAATTAGCGGCACCCGACAGAAGATGTTCTGGGTCACCCTGGTCCACATTTTGGTCGATATCTCGAAAAACGCCTTCACATATGCAACTAAAGGCTACTCCCTTTTAAAAGCCTCATTAATACCTTTAATTTGATACACATGTCATACAAACACATTCCAGGATTACCCTAGGTTCATGTGTGCTAAATGGTGATTTTCCCTTATTTTGTCTCCAAAGCTCTCAGCTGAGTATGTAATGTTCGGTTACACTCGAACTTAGCCTTCCTTACTTGTTTTTATATATTTTATTTTATTTCGGAAGAAACTATAAGATTTAATATTTATTGTAAAATAGCTAATATTCGGCTCCCTCTATCACGCAATCAGCCTGTATTTCGGTCATCCCTTTTTCACATATAACGTGTTCACTGCACGTGAAAACCCCATATATTTATATAGATTGAGAGATATAAAATAATCTCAGACGAGCACAGAAGAGGGACTTTATTTATTACACTAGAGATGTATACATTTTTTGAGGATCTTTATGGTAATCGTGTACGTTACGTAAGATTGAATAACCTTTCCTACTTGAGTGTGTTTAGAATGCGGCTACTGTAGTGTTCTTGTAGCGTACCTCGCTAACCACCCGATAGTTTTGGGTTCAAGTCCGGTGCAAAGCAATAACAAAAATTTAGAAAAAAGTGTTTTCAATTAGAAAAGAAGTGTTTCTAAGCGGGGGTCGGCTCTCGGCAGTGGTTTGGAAGACACTCGAGTGTATTCCTGCAATGATAAGTTAGCAGTGAAATGCATATGCCTTACAGCTGCCGTTCGGAGTCGGCATAATAAAATGTAGGTCCCGGCCTGCCTAAATCTATTCGGCGTTGAAAAGCGCAAAGTATTTCTTTTTTTAATTCAAAGTGCTTGATTGATGCTGATTCCCTGAGCCAATCAATAGAAACCTCACTGAATATGTTCTTAGTGTTACCAGAATTTGTTTGACGACCAAAAGGATAAATTCGACTTGTGTTATAAAACAGCTCCGTCCTCTTAGCAAACACAAGAAGTTGTCCAAGATCTGGCTTAACAGCTGCCTCGAGATCTGACAGCTCTGCCACCCTTGGTGCATTGACCGCGCGAGCGTAGGACATGAAACCCGACACGCGCTCAACGGTTTCTTTCTACTGCTCGCACTTCACATATTTGATGTTACTGACGAGGCCTCATTTATAAGCATGTGACGCCAGAAAACAGTGTCTATTAGTATGCTCATCACGATATGAGCAACTTTTAACTCTGACATAGTATTATTGGCACATGATCGTCTCTTTGCACGCCTTTTCTGCTTGATGGATCATATTCACTCCTGTCTCTTCTTGTTTCTTTTAAACGTACTGAGATGTCTACCGTCGATTCATCGAGTGCAGCATCCTGCTTTGCCTACTTATCGCCCATTTGGTTACCTTCTATCCCTTAATGACCAAGAAACGAGTACAGATGTATGATCCGTCCTAATGTGAAAATCCCGGATGCGTGTTTGCACTCCAAGACACTTCTTGCATTACTTAATTTTAAATATAAATAGAGTAAATGTATTAATAGCAGTAGGAGGACTATTGTCACACTCCATTAAGCGAACATCTTAGAAGAACCCTTCGGAGCTTGTTGACCTGGACCGCTAAAAGTGGCTCAACTGAAATGTGACTTAACGAAACCTAAATCTGACTTTCCATGTCTCAGAATCATTCTAAGGCGGTAAAATACTTGCAGTAGCCAAAGGCAAAGAAAGTGTTGTAGCTATACACATCTGGCAACGCCAGCAATACAATATCAAAGAGCAACTAGGCTGTGTTCGACAGACGCACTGAATTATCACTGAATCGGAGCATTCTGTAAATGCAACAGGATGCTGAAATAGTAATGAAAATGGAAACTGAATTATAAACATTCATTAATATTTATTTAAAAATATGGGAATTTAATCCAGATTATCCGAAAACGCTTCTTCCGCACTTGTTTAGTAATCTGCAAAGACGTTAAGATATCCCTTTTGCCAATATCACGGTCAGCAACAGTTGATTTAGGGAATGTGTTAAATAGATTGATTCGTATTAGTGTATCACAAACCTAATACACTTTAAAAATAATACACCAACTCACAAAGAGAGCCTTTTGAAAAATAAAACATCCATTTTCAAGGATTATAGTGGAATTCTAGAATATTATATGAAGGCAGTTTTGTGCATTTTATATAGGAAAAGTTGCTATAGGAAGTATAGGCTACGAATCGTGAACAACTTATTTTATTTTCAAAATTTTCTTTTCACATTTTGTATTGTATTAACAGTTGCTGATTTGCTATGCAGAACGGAAAAAATTACTACAGTTTTTGTTGTTGCGTATTTGCAATGACGTAGCTATTACGCAGTCTGTATAATTTGTTAGTGTATTGTGCAAAAATACTACACCCGTTTGCAAATGCAATGATGCTAGACCATTCGCGCAAAATTCTCAACTCCCTTATGCTGTTGTTTTAGTTGAATAAAAAGAAGTTTTCGTGATGAAAAAAAAACAGTGAATAAAGCAACGAAACGTAATTTTAGACTTTCAGGTACAAATATCTCGAAAACCAGAAAAAATTAAAAAATGCTGACACTTTTTCAGCATACCAGAGGCCTTTAAAAAGGTATAGGCTCATTTCTGGTTGTAAAATTTGTCAGCTTTTGCAGTTGCTGTAATAGTCTAAAAGCCTGTGACTGCCAGACCTTTGTCATTTTATAAAAGTTGAAATTTCGTCAGTGCATACTTCCAACTGAAGCAGGATCATTGGTCTATTATTAAACGTGAGTCATGGTGGCTTTAACAGATATCATGCAAAAATTTTGCACGGCTAATCAAAGGCACTATGGAAAGTGTCTGGCAATGAGGCTAGTGGCTTCTTATATCGTGACGAAGACCATATATGAAAATCAGTCTTTATAAAATGACGAAAGAAGGTCTATTTTACTGCAGAATTTTTGCACGATATCTGTTAATGGCACCATGACTCAAGTTTTATAATACACCAACGATCCTACTTCAGTTGGAAGTATGCACTGACGACATTTCAACTTTTATAAAATGACAAAGGTCTAGCCGTCACGGGCTCTTACTCTATAATACTGCAATGGGCAAAGCATATCAAATAATCTTATTATTTTTTTTATAAACGTAACTATTTTAAGAACTTTATCACCAAATTAATCTACAAAATATGGTAACGAATATCAAAAAATTGCTTAGCGATTTGGTTCTGTCTCTTTGAATATGCACATAAGATTATATAAATTTTTTTCTTCTCACAAATAAGAAATTTAACTTCATTTTCCAAAACTCCAAATTCTCGCAAAACTGCTCATTCGTTTTTATTTTATTTTACTTATAACTTTTTTTAATTACCTTAACATTTGCACTTTACAATTAAATTGATCATTTATTTTTGCAATTAACTTCTGCTTAGTGAATTTTGATTGCACAACCCAAAAGCTGCGCCTAGAGGTATAGAACAAATGCGGCGATTAGCGCCCGTTGGCTTTCAATTAACATCAAAGACTGACCGTGACATTCCCACTTGCCAACAAAGGAAAGCTTTCTTCGACGTTTTTTTACAATTATAAATATTTTTTTTTAAATTATTTGATAAGCTAATTTTTGTTGCTGATTGCGCATTTGTTGCATGGGTTTTAAGAATTGGCATTTCATTATCAGTTCAGCAATATGTATGTATATGTATGTATCTATGGCACTAAGGTAGGGAAAGTCCACATACCACAGCTTCCGCTACAGTGCCAATTTCAGCAGTTGGTAATGGCGGCGGTGGCTACGGTATGAAAGTGATTGATGCTGTATCACTCACACCCGACTTATATTTTCCAAGTTCAATTTTCCATTATCGACCCACACAAAATGATGTCAATGTAAGCAATGTTGCTAGCGTTGCGGAAGCAGCATTAAATACAAAAAAACACACCAACGCAATTTTATCTAATTTAGGTAAACCAAAATATTTTTCAAGCATTGAAGAGCAATGGATGATATATTGAGTGAACAGATTGAAAGTTTGCCATGTTTACATGGATGACATAATTATTTTTTCAGAAAATATAACACAACATTTGCGAGATTTAGAAATAGTGACAGAAGTGTTGAGAAAAGCAAATATGAAAATTACATTTGAAAAATCAAAGTTTTTTGAAAAAGAAATAGAGTTTTCAGGATATATAATAGCACAAAACTTTATGAAAACAGACGCAAACACAAGATAGATTGATTTTAAATTACCCGATACCTGAAAATTGTGGGAACTTAGAGGATTTTTGGGAATTGCAGGATATTATCGTAAGTTTGTTAAAAATTTGCAACAATAACAAAACCATTGAGTAGATACTTATCTGGAGAAAATGGAAGAGTTTGCAGAAATAAGTCGAAAAAATTTGAAATAAATTTGGATCAAAATCGAATTCAGGCATTTAATAAATTAAAAAAATATTTGGCGTCAGAGATGGAATTGACGCAAACAGATTATTCAAAGGTTTTTGTTCTAACTACCGATGCCTATAATGTAGCAATAGGCGCTGTGCTCTCACAGGAGGGTAGACCAATCACTTGTATTTCAAAAACTCTTATAAAACGGAAAGAAATTATGCAACAAATGAAAAAGAATTATTTGCTATTGTTTGGGCATTGAAAACTCTTAGAAATTATATATATTGTGTCACTCATTTAGAAATTGATACTGATCCTCAACCATTGACATTTGCTTTGTCACCACGTAACCCTAATCTGAAAATGAAGAAGAGTTTGCTTCAAAATTTGTTTATCGACCTGGTAGAACCAATATTGTGGCAGATGCATTGCCACGTCTCGAATTAACCATATGTCCGATGATCCACTGGATTCGCAGTCTAATGAATCACAACATTCCGCACAAAGTAGTGAAAGTATTAGAATACAAGAAACGAAAAAACCTGTAAACCAATTTAAACAACAGATAATTCTGTGTAGAAACAGATTTACAATTCACGAATTAATTGAAAATTTTGGAAATAAAAGACATTTAATATAATATGATACAGTGGAAAACTTGCTAACCATTTTAAAAGAATTTATTCAACCAAAATTGGTGACCGCAATCACTGTCAATAGAGGATTTATATGAAAGCCATGGATCCCTGAAACAGACTTTTCAAAACAAATTTGTTTTGGATATTATTAATAGGGAAGATCAGGCTGGAATAACTGAACAAACTGATAATAGAGCTCATCGCAACTTTAATGAAAATATAAAACAAATAGAAAAATTGTACTAATGGCCAGAAATGAAAAAAAGAATGAAATAATGCATTCGTAATTGCACAATATGCAACAAAAATAAATAGGATAGTACATCCAAATATAATACCAATAGGCAAAGCTCCAATTCCAGAAGCAGAGGGAGAACAGCTTCATTTAGATATTTTTTACGCACAGAAATTGAAATTCATCACATTTGTAGATGCTTATTCAAAATTTTTAGTAATAAATCAAATAGAAGACAAATCTAATATTGAAGAAAAGGTTTTAGAATTACGGCAACCATTTACAGATGTTTAAACGAATAACTTTTGATAATGAACCAAGTTTCACAACGCCAACATTTAAATCTTTGATGCAACGATTAAATATCGAAATTTATTTTGTGACAGTACAATCAATGAGCAAATAGAAGGAATCAATTCGACAATAATAGAAATAGCTAGATGTATAAAAGAGTCTAGTAGAGCGGCACAACAGTATAATTATAACGATACATTCAGTAACCAATCTTAACTAAACGAGGTTCTCTATAACAAGGTGAATCATGAAAATTTACCAATAAAACTTAAGCAGGCACAGGATAAAATGATAACAACTCATAATAAAAATAGAGTTGAAAAACAATATTGCCTAGGACAAATAATTTATGAAAAAATTATAGGAGAAAGAAACAAGCTTAAATCTAGATATAAAAAACAGCAGGTTAAGGAAAATTAGAAAATAAAATAATAATTAACAATAGAGATAGAATCATACATAAGGATAATATAAAATCATAATTATTCGTCAGATATTCAACATGATATTATTCATAATTGCATCCATACTCGACTCAATATTCGCCGACTTCGTGTGATTATACCCGTATAAAATTATGTACTAATTGAGAATGGAGACGTTTATATGAAGATATATGGTGATATTTTGTATACCCAGTTGAGCAGAGCTCACAGAGTATATTTAAGTTTGATGGATAACGGTTTGGTTTGTACATATATAAAGGAATCGAGATAGATATAGACTTCCATATATCAAAATTATCAGGATCGAAAAAACAATTTGATTGAGACATGTCCGTCCGTCCGTCCGTCCGTTAACACGATAACTTGAGTAAATTTTTGAGGTATCTTGATGAAATTTGTATGTAGGTTCCTGAGCACTCATCTCAGATCGCTATTTAAAATGAACGATATCGGACTATAACCACGCCCACTTTTTCGATATCGAAAATTTCGAAAAACCAAAAAAGTGCGATAATTCATTACAAAAGACAGCTAAAGCAACGAAACTTGGTATGATGAGTTGAACTTATGACGCAGAATAGAAAATTAGTAAAATTTTGGACAATGGGCGTGGCACCGCCCACTTTTAAAAGAAGGTAATTTAGAAGTTCTACAAGCTGTAATTTGGCAGTCGTTGAAGATATCATGATGAAATTTGGCAGGAACGTTACACCTATTACTATATGTACGCTTAATAAAAATTAGCAAAATCGGAGAAGGACCACGCCCACTTTTAAAAAAAATTTTTTTGAAAGTCAAATTTTAACAAAAATTTAATATCTTACAGTATATAAGTAAATTATGTCACATTCAACTCAGTAATGATGATGGTGCAACAAAATACAAAAATAAAAGAAAGTTTCAAAATGGGCGTGGCTCCGCCCTTTTTCATTTAATTTGTCTAGGATACTTTAACGCCATAAGTCGAACAAAAATTAACCAATTCTTTTGAAATTTGGTAGGGGCATAGAGTTTATGACGTTAACTGTTTCTGTGAAAACTGGGGCGAAATCGGTTGATGCCACGCCCAGTTTTTATACACAGTCGTCCGTCTGTCCTCCGCATGGCCGTTAACACGATAACTTGAGCAAAAATCGACATATCTTTAATGAACTTAGTTCACGTGCTTACTTGAACTCACTTTATCTTGGTATGAAAAACGAACGAAATCCGACTATGACCACGCCCACTTTTTCGATATCGAAAATTACGAAAAATGAAAAAAATGCCATAATTCTATACTAAATACGAAAAAAGGGATGAAACATGGTAATGTAATTGGATTGTTTTGTTGACGCGAAATATAACTTTAGAAAAAACTTTATAAAATGGTTGTGACACCTACCATATTAAGTAGAAGAAAATGAAAAAGTTCTGCAGGGCGAAATAAAAAACACTTAAAATCTTGGCAGGTATTACATATATAAATAAAATTAGCGGTATCCAACAGATGATGTTCTGGGTCACCCTGGGTTTCACATTTTGGTCGATTTCTGAAAACGCCTTCACCCACTCCCTTTTAAAACTCGCATTAATACCTTTAATTTGATACCCATATCGTACAAACTCATTCTAGAGTCACCCCTGGTCCATCTTATGGCGATATCTCGAAAAGGCGGTCACCTATAGAACTAAGCCCCACGCCCTTTAAAATACTCATTAACACCCTTCATTTGATACCCATATCGTACAAACATATACTAAGTCACCCCTGGTCCACCTTTATGGCGAAATCTCGAAGCGAACACCTATTATGAACGAAGGCCCACTCTCTTTTAAAAATACTCCATTAGCACCTTTCATTGATACCCATATCGTACAAACAAAGTCTAGAGTCACCCCTGTCACCTTTATTGCGATACCTCGAAAAGGCGTCCACACTATAGAACTAAGGCCCACTCCCTTTTAAAATACTCATTAACTCCTTTCGTTTGATACCCATATTGCACAAACGACATTCTAGAGTCACCCCTGGCCCACCTTTCTGGCGATATCTCGAAACGGCGTCCACCTATGGAACTATGGATTACTCCCTTTAATATACTCATTAGCACCTTTATTTTGATACTCATATTGTACAAACAAATTCTAGGGCCACCCCATGCTCCACCTTTTATGGCGATATCTCGAAACGGCGTTCACCTATGGAAACTAAGGATTACTCCCTTTTAAAATACTCATTAACACCATTCGTTTGATGCCCATATTGTAACAAACAAATTCTAGGGTCACCCCTGGTCCACCTTTGTGGCGATATCTCGAAACGGCGTCCACCTATGGAACAAAGGATTACTCCCTTTTAAAATACTCATTAACACCTTTCATTTGATACCCATACGTACAAACGCATTCTAGAGTCAAACCTGATCCACCTTTATGGCTATGATCCCTAAATGGCGTCCACACTATAGAACTATGGCCCACTCCCTCATAAATATACTCTTAAATGCCTTTCATTTGATACACATGTCATACAAACACATTCCAGGGTTTCCCATCGGTTCATTTTCCTACATGGTTATTTTCCCTTATGTTGTCACCATAGCTCTCAACTGAGTATGTAATGTTCGTTACACCCGAACTTAACACTTCCTTACATTGTTCACATTACAAATTTAACATATTTAGAGGAATCACTAATGAGGAAAAGCGATATTTTGTTAATCATCCAATTCCATATAATGGCAACAATAAAATTGACAGCTTAGACGCTGAGTCAGAAATTTTAATAATTCTTTGTTAGGACAACTTAGACAAAAATTTTTTAGGCAGAAAGAGGGAATAAATGATAATGTCAATTACAGATTTAATGGATATATCAGAATTAAAAATAGTTCAAAAAACAGATATAATTTACTATATATATATAATATCCAAAAATAAAATTTCTTGTAAATATTTTGAAGCTAGAGCTATAGCACAGATAGATGGCAAAGCTTATAATAGATACAAATATAATATTTTATAATAAGATTTTTTAATGTTCATGATTGTAGATTGGAAATTACGAATACTTATTGTAAACTAAACAAAGAAACCACATCTTTATCACAACTTTTAAATGAGAAACAAGGAAAATGTAAAAAATTAAAGAACGAAATAACAAATTGAAATAATTAAACAGGGATTTATTTTAGTTTCAGGAGAAAATTATATTCAGGTTCAAAAATTTAACAGGAACATTAGACTGGGTCGATTTATCAACCTATATCGCGCCATTGATTTTTCGATAGGATTTGGGCTCAGGAAAAAAAAGTTCCACTACGCATACCCAAAAAATAAATTTCGAGCCTGCGAAAAAAAATATCGTCAACGTTTTTACAACAGTTTTTTGAAAAAAAAATATATTTTTTGGGTTTTTGGGGAATGTTTTGGTCGAAAAATTTACCCTTTCGCCATGCTAGGCTCGAAATTTATTTTTTTGGGTATGCGTAGTGCACTTTTTTTCCTGAGCCCAAATCCTATCGAAAAATCGATGGCGACGATATCGGTTAACTTTCGTCCATACAAATCGACCCAGGTTAAGGAACATACTTAATTACTTTCGAAAACCAAAATATAATTAATAACAAACTTATGATAATGTTGAAACAAAAATATGGAATTATTAAAACATAATAATGTAAATAATTTTGAAATTTTGGAATATATTGAATCAACTGATGAACAACTAAAATTTGAAAATATAAATCTTTTAAATAGCTAAATGAAGATATCAAAAGAACATTCATTTTTTTGTACATTTTTGTGTGGCTTTTTTGCATAATTTTAATAATTTAGCTATGCGGTAAAAAGCAAAATTGTAAATTCGGAACTGCAGCAAATTACTTTTAATGTCATTTTGGACAAAATAAATCCGCTGGATGATTCATCTTAGAGAGGGGGGAGTTACCGGCAGCCTCCACACACACAAGAAACCTTACTCATAACTGTCAACAAAATTGCATCTTTCACCATCAGCGCAAGCTCGCCTCTTTGTTATTGCAGCTGCAAATGGTATAAACCAATTTGATCTTGAATCAATGATTGCAAGCTACCCCAAGAATAGTTTTTATGATTCATACTTGTTATTTTAAGAACTACAAAGTATCCTGCGTTGGTTTACTTGATCAAATACTCGCGCATCTATATCAGGTGTTGTAGCTTAACTAGAGTATTGATGGAATTTTCCATCACAAAAAGAAATTGATATCTTTGTTTCAAGGCCAATGTATTTCCAACATAATGAAATTAGAATGTAAGCAAGTATTGTAATCTTATAAATAATAGTCAATTGCTAAATAACTTCATGTTTTGAAATCAACCACCAACTAACTTGTTGAACTCGGCCTCAAGGCCTTAAATAAAAAGATATTTTTTTTTAAGTTTTGAGCCACTGAACTCAACCATAATTTGCACACAGATTACCACACATTGAATAGTGACATTTTAGGTGGTGGGTAGTGGCGGTGACAGCAAAAAAGCTTTTGTGATGACACTGACACTGGTCATCAGCGAAATGATGATGCCGCTGTACAACAATTTTCTACTCGGCAGTGCCAATATGAGCTTGGACGATGCAGCTGATTTGATAGATGCAAGTGGAGATGTTCTATATACGCGTACATTCCAATGCACGTAAAGTGTTGCCGCATAAGAAACGTATATCGCGTGAGTTGCGTGTTTCATTGAGTGGTGGAGATAATGTGCTGCTCCCACCATTAGGCGACGTTGATCATAAATGCCGGGAAGGCAGCGTTATAAGTGTGCCCGTTTGTTTATAGCTGTGAAATTTGTGGCAGCACAGCTGATTCACAATTGAAATTCTTTGGGCATCTAAAGGCAGCATTATGAACCTAATACGCCGGATATGAATATTGGCAGCGATGAAGACATCTTTGGATGAATTGGAACCACAGAAATTGGTGCAGAGAATGATAAGAAAGTGAGTGGAACATGTGTAGAGGGTTTGGTAATGATAATGATGTAGAGTGCTTAATAATTCTAGTTGAACAACATTACATACTCAGCTACCAAATACAGCTTGCAAAACTTTTAAATTACTTTCTTTTAAAAGTGGGCGGTGCCAAAATTTTACTAATTTTCTATTCTGCGTCATAAGGTCAACCCACCTACCAAGTTTCATCGCTTTATCCGTCTTTGGTAATGAATTATCGCACTTTTTCGGTTTTTCGAAGTTTTCGATATCGAAAAAGTGGGCGTGGTTTACAATCCGATTTCGTACATTTTAAATAGCGATCTGAGATTATTTCCATGCACAATAATTCTGTTATTCCTCTGCCAAATAAAAATTCAGCAATTCCCCATGTCGGCACAAAGAATTCTGTTATTTATCTGCCACATAATAAGCATTGCATATCTACAGGCGTTCATAAAAAAAAGAGTACCATCCCTGTAGGAAACGCGGGAAAATTCAATATCGCTCTTATCTTCAATGAAGGTTATTGGGCAATGAACGGTAATAGAGATAAAGACAAATTTATGAAAATATTCAATAGCAAAGTACATTATCAACTTGGTCATTTTTGGAGTTTTATCCAAGAATTTGGCAAACTGGAGTATAATATTCCATCGCTTGAAATCTTATTATGCACTTTGGAAGTTTTTGGCGACTTTTTGATTAAAGATTTCCTAAAACCTCTATTTGTGCGTTTTGCCTTTTTCATAGAAATGAATCAGACAATTTCAACACCATATGTCATGTCACACGATTATTACTTTCGCAATCTTGTTTAGTTCTTAGAGTTAATTTCTATGACTGTGAATGTAATCCGTCTGCTTAAAACTTGTATACGTTTGGCATTCAAGGAGGAAGGCGGGAACCATTAATCAAAATCAAAATTTTTAACGCATAATAATAATTTCCACTTAGGTTCTCCTACGACTGGCACCCCATCTACATCTTTTTCAGCTAAGTACATATTAGGCGGGGTCGATTTGTGGGAGGCATATCGGCCCATTGCTCTGCGAAAATCATATTCTAGGGATCAAAATAAGAAACTTTGCCGAAGACCATACCTCTAAAACGAATTCTGATGTCTCCTTTGGGTCGTAGGGGCAAATTTTGAAAAAATCCACTTTGAAATGCTGTTTTTTCTTTTTGGAGTTTATTTTTCTCTTTAGAAATTTATTTAGTCAGAACATATGAATGAAAAAATGAATTTAACTAAGTAATAGAAAAGAAATTAAAAAAATTATTAGAAATTAGCGTTTTACAACCCCCTTTTAAAACCAAGGCATCACTTGATGCATTTGCATGTCGTAAACATAGTTGTGTGGGTTTTTTATCAACCATTTTAAAAATGAAGGTATCACACTGTGACACAATTGCAGATCGTAAAATTGCTTGTGTTTGTTTTTTAAGCCACCATAAAACACAGCAGGTAGAATTGAAATTGCCCCCTTACCCAAAAGTTCGACCAAAGGGGGGAACAATCAGAATTCGTTTTAGAGGTATGGTTCCTTCGGCAAGTTTCTTATTTTGATCACTAGAATAAGATTTTCACAGGGCAATGAGCGATTTTAAATGCGACCCGCCTCTAGTACATATTCTGAGGGCTGATAATTGTGAGAAAATTTGAGAAACTGCTCGATTTAACAGTAGTCGTTTAAGGTTCAACTCTCATTAATATACATGAGATAAAGCGAAATAGTTTCTAAGCATTTATAATATGATACTATGTATATAGCTAATATTGGCACACGATATTGCGATCAATGAGCTCTAAATCACTTCGGCGTAAACATTCCTAAGTCTCAACATCTTGATACCTCTCAGTTATTCCAACAAGAAGGTGTGCTACCATATGTGCAATTGAAACAATTGCATATATAACAAAACTTTTCAACGAAATTATTTGGAAATCAAAAACATGCATATTAGATAAATATCAAAAAGCTGCGCACTTATCTCTTGATTATCAAAATGGGTCTCATAGAGTAATGTTTACAAATACTTCCGAAGGTATATACTTGCAAATATCCTCGTAAATGTATTAATATACAATTAACTGTATATAGTTTTACAATAAAGAACGATCTGACCACATAGATGACCAGTGAATGATGATCCATATAACTCATGACGGGCAGGGCGAAGCTAATTCGAGTATGCCTTGAAAATATTTCCAAGCTTTTTTCGCTCATGAGTGGGATCAGAACCCACACTCCTGCGTTGATTTAACTGTTGCAACAAAATTAGCCAACTCCATGCCTTTATGGTTGTGCACCTTTATCAGTGGCCTTTTTACATAGATTTATTTTGACAGTACATACTTGGTATGTTTGCTTGTACAAAGCTACGCTTGTTGTTGCGGGTTCATTCTATGAAAGCCACCTTTCCAACATGGTATGATATCATTTGGCGACTTTTTTGATTAAAGATTTACTAAAACCTACTATATGCGTTTTGCCTTTTCATAGAAATGAATCAGACAATTTCAACACCATATGTCATGTCCCACGATTATTAACTTTCGCAATCTTGTTTAGTTCTTAGAGTTAATTTCTATGACTTGTGAATGTAATCCGTCTGCTTAAAACTTGTATACGTTTGGCATTCAAAGGAGGAAGGCTGGAACCTTATCAAAATCAAAATTTTTACGCATAATAATAATTTTCACTTAGGTTCTCCTACGACTGGCACCATCTACATCTTTTCAGCTAAAGTACATATTAGGCCGGGTCGATTTGTGTGGGGAGGCAAAAAATCGCCCATTGCTCTGCGAAAATCATATTCAGGGATCAAAATAAGAAACTTTGCCGAAGGAACCATACCTCTAAACGAATTCTGATGTCTCCTTTGGGTCGTAGGGGCAAATTTTGAAAAAATCCACTTTGAAATGCCTGTTTTTCTTTTGGAGTTTATTTTTCTCTTTAGAAATTTATTTAGTCAGAACATATGGAAATGAAAAATGAATTTAACTAAGTAATAGAAAAGAAATTAAAAAAATTATTAGAAATTAGCGTTTTTACAACCCCCTTTTAAAACCAAGGCATCACTGTGATGCATTTGCATGTCGTAAACATAGTTGTGTGGGTTTTTTTATTCAACCATTTTAAAAAATGAAGGTATCACTGTGACACAATTGCAGATCGTAAAATTGCTTGTGTTGTTTTTTTAAGCCACCATAAAACACAGCAGGTAGAATTGAAATTGCCCCTACCCAAAGTTCGACCCAAGGGGGGACATCAGAATTTGTTTAGAGGTATGGTTCCTTCGGCAAAGTTTCTTATTTTGATCACTAGAATACGATTTTCACAGGGCAATGAGCGATTTTTAAATCGACCCGCCCTAGTACATATTCTGAGGGCTGATAATTTGAAAAAATTTGAGAAACTGCTCGATTTCAGTAGTCGTTTAAGGTTCAACTCTCATTAATATACATGAGATAAAGCGAAATAGTTTCTAAGCATTTATAATATGATACTATGTATATAGCTAATATTGCCACGATATTGCGATCAATGAGCCTAAATCACTTCGGCGTAAACATTCCTAAGTCTCAACATCTTGATACCTCTCAGTTATTCCAACAAGAAGGTGTCTACCATATTGCAATTGAAACAATTGCATATATAACAAAACTTTCAACGGAATTATTTGGAAATCAAAACATGCATATTAGATAAATATCAAAAAGCTGCGCACTTATCTCTTGATTATCAAAATGGGTCTCATAGAGTAATGTTTACAAATACTTCGAAGGTATAATACTTGCAAATATCCTCGTAAATGTATTAATATACAATTAACTGTATATAGTTTTACAATAAAGAACGATCTGACCACATAGATGACCAGAATGATGATCCATATAACATCATGACGGGCAGGGCGATAGCTAATTCGAGTATGCCTTGAAAATATTTTCAAAGCTTTTTCGCTCATGAGTGGGATTCGAACCCACACTCCTGCGTTGATTTAACTGTTGGCAACAAAATTTAGCCAACTCCATGCCTTTATGGTTGTGCACCTTTTATCAGTGGCCTTTTTATCATAGATTTATTTTGACAGTACATACTTGGTATGTTTGCTTGTACCAAAGCTACGCTTGTTGTTGCGGGTTCATTCTATGAAAGCCAACCTTTCCTACATGGTATGATATCATTTTGCATGTAATTGAAACGTTTCTTCTGCAAGTTATTTTTCGCTCTATCTCTTACTCTGAAAAGTTTTTTCAACTGGGTAGTGCGAGTAACAGTTCTTAGTATATGAACTGTTTTTTTGATTGCTACAATAAGAACTTTGACTTTAACGAGGCCACTTCAGCACTGTCGGTTTATTGACAAGGAATGTACGGCGCCTCTCTATTTATAAATGCGGTTCCAGTTTGTTAAATCTCAATCTTGTTGATCGGTACATAATTATTTAAATCCGTTTTATTGTTAAAAGTACATATAAAGAGATTGCAAAAGCGTGTCAATACAAATGCATATACAAATGTATGTACATTTCAATTGAAAAGGAGTTTGTTACATAAATAGATCTCTACTATAAGCAATGTGTGAGTGTACTTAATCGGGTTTACACTACTTACGACAAAATTTCTTTCCTCTCTTTTTTGTGCTTTGGACCTGGTCACCCCTTATGAAAATTTCGCAATTTTTATTTTAATTGATCGTTTATAGAATATATAGCTAAATAAAGATTCATGAAACATATTGATTTAAATAATTATTTTATGAGCCATATGAGGAAGGCGACATCAATCCTATACATATTCATAGACCCATGTCTTTTCGCTGATGATAACATTTTGCTCCATAGAAAACATATTTAAACAACAATGCTGTATGCTGGCATACAAATCAGCTGATTAGGGTGAAGCTTGCTGTGTGGGGCTCACGATTTCGTCATGTATGTAAATGAGAAGGAGAAATGACGAGATCTACTTTTATAATTTTTTACAAGATTTCCTAGTCGAATCATGTATAATTGTTTCTGACTTATTGCAAAAAAGCATATCATTATGTATGTATGTATTAGAAATATGTTTGAAGTGAGACTCTAGAAGCCAGGTATACATAAATTGATTTTTATTATTTTGACACTCTTCATATTCGATACGGTTTTTCGCTAACGATAAAACTGCAACGCCAAAAATATAGTATATAAAACAGTATGAAGTGCGTAGAAAAGTATTAAATTTTTATTTAGTACCATATTACTTACTTAATTGGCGCTTTAGACGTCTAAACGGTTATGGCCGTCGAACAAGGCGCGCCAGTCGCTCCTTCGCTCCGCCAACCGGCGCCAATTGGTCACACCAAGGGAGTTTAAATCGTTTTCCACCTGGTCCTTCCAACGGAGTGGGGGCCGCCCTCTACCTCTGCTTCCATAGGCGGGTTCCGATAGAAACACTTTCTTGGCCGGAGCATCATCTTTCATTCGCATAACATGGCCTAGCCAGCGCAGCCGCTGCGTTTTAATTCGCTGGACTATGTTGATGTCTGCGTATAGCTCGTACAGCTCATCATTAAATCTTCTTCGGTACTCGCCATCGCCAACGCGTAGAGGTCCATAAATCTTTCGAAGAACTTTTCTCTCGAACACTCCCAAAGCCGCTTCATCTGCTGTTGTCATGGTCCATGCTTCTGCCCCATATAGCAGGACGGGTACGATAAGTGACTTGTAGAGTATGATTTTCGTTCGCCGAGAGAGGACTTTACTTTTCAATTGCCTACCTAGTCCAAAGTAGCATTTATTGGCAAGATTGATTCTTCGCTGGATTTCAGTGCTGATGTTGTTGCTAGTGTTGATGCTGGTTCCCAAATAAACGAAGTCTTTTACTATTTCGAAATTATGGCTGCCAACAGTAGCGTGGTTGCCAAGGCGCGTATGCGCTGACTCTTTGCTCGATGACAGCAGGTACTTCGTTTTGTCCTCATTCACCATCAAACCCATCTTTACCGCTTCTTTTTCCAGTTTGGAGTAAGCAGAACTAACAGCGCGGGTGTTTAGGCCGATGATATCAATGTCATCAGCATATGCCAGTAATTGCACGCTTTTATAGTATATTGTTCCAGTGCGGTTAAGTTCTGCAGCTAGTATAATTTTCTCCAGCATCAAATTAAAGAAATCGCACGATAGGAGGGTCACCCTGTCTGAAACCTCGTTTAGTTTCGAACGGCTCGGAGAGGTCCTTCCCAATTCTGACTGAGCTGATGGTGTTGCTCAACGCCATTTTGCACAGCCGTATAAGTTTTGCGGGGAAACCAAATTCAGACATAGCGGCATATAGGCAGCTCCTTTTCGTGCTGTCGAAGGCGGCTTTAAAGTCGACGAAGAGGTGATGTGTGTCGATTCTCTTTTCACGGGTTTTTTCCAAGATTTGGCGCATTGTGAAAATCTGGTCGATGGTAGATTTACCAGGTCTGAAGCCGCACTGATAAGGTCCAATCAGCTGGTTCACGGTGGGCTTCAATCTTTCGCACAATACACTTGAAAGGACCCTTATATGCGATATTAAGAAGGCTGATTCCACGATAGTTGGTGCATTTTGCAGTATCCCCCTTCTTGTGGACTGGGCAAAGAACACTTAGATTCCAACCGTCGGGCATGCACTCGTCCGCCCATATTTTGCTAAGAAGCTGCTGCATGCGCCTTACCAACTCCTCGCCGCCGTACTTGAATAGCTCCGCAGGCAATCCATCAGCGCCCACAGGCCTTGTTGTTTTTCAATCTGGTTATTGCTATTCTAACTTCGTCATAATCGGGCGGGGGGACATATATTCCATCATCATCGATTGCGGGATCGGGTTCTTCATCTCTGCGCGGTGAATTGCTGCCTCCATTTAGGAGAGCAGAGAAGTATTCCTTCCATAATCTAAGCACTCTCTGGACATCAGTTACAAGGTCGCCGTTTTCATTCCTACAGGAGTTTGCCCCGGTCTTAAAACCTTCCGTCTGTCGCCGTATTTTTTGGTAGAATTTTCGGGCGTTATTCCTGGTGGCTAGCAGCTCAAGCTCCTCGCACTCACGCCTTTCTGCTTCTGCTGTTTTCTTCCTGAAAAGGCGTCTCGCTTCCCTTTTCAACTCACGATAGCGTTCACACACATCCTCTTGTCGCGCTCGCTTTTAACGTAGCCCTGTAGGCAGCGTCTTTTCTTTCGGTTGAAACGCGGCATTCTTCATCGTACCAGTTGTTTTTTCGTGGCCGCCGGTAACCAATTTTTTCCTCGGCGGCAGTACGAAGTGCTTTGGAGATATGCTCCCACTGCTCCTGTATTCCTTCAGGATGAGTTGTGCTCTCAGAGAGCAGGTGTGAGAGTCGAGTTGCGAAATCATTGGCAGTCTGTTGTGATTGAAGCTTTTCGACGTCTAGCTTCTCTTGAGTTTTTTGTTCCTTGGTTTTAGCCGCGTCGAGGCGGGTGCGTATTTTGGCTGCAACGAGATAATGGTCCGAGTCGATGTTAGGTCCTCGGATCGTGCGCACATCTAAAACACTGGAGGCATGCCGTCCGTCTATCACAACGTGATCGATGTGATTGCGAGTATTTCGATCAGGGAGACAGCCATGTAGCTTGATGTATCTTTTTATGCATGAACCTCGTGCTGGATATGACCATGTTTCGAGCACCGGCAAAGTCAATCAGCCTCAGTCCGTTAGGAGAAGTTTCATTGTGTAGGCTGAACTTTCCGACTGTAGGGCCAAAAAAACCCTTCTTTGCCCACCCTGGCGTTAAAGTCGCCAAGCACGACTTTTATATCATGACGGGGGCAGCGCTCGTATGTGCGTTCTAATTGTTCATAAAAATTGTCTTTCACCTCATCGTCTTTCTCCTCTGTCGGCGCATGGGCGCAGATGAATGATATATTAAAAAGTTTTGCTTTTATTCGGATAGCGGAGAGACGCTCGTCCACAGGCGTGAACGCCAGCACTTGGCGACAAAGTCTCTCTCCCACCACGAATCCGACGCCGAAACTGCGCTTATTCGTATGGCCACTCCAACAGATGTCACAATTTTTGATCTTCTTTCTTCCTTGCTTCGTCCAACGCATTTCTTGGATGGCGGTGATGTCATATTTTGCTTTGACGAGGACATCAACCAGCCGGGCATCTGCACCATTCCCATTCAGGGTATCGAACGTTCCAGGTGCATGCCCTCAATTCATTGTCCTTCAAACCTTTGCCATGGTCGTCATCAATAGAGAGTGTATTTATGCGAGGTTTGTTGTTATATTTCATTGGAGTATGGTTTTACGTGGCGGGTCCCAAGCCCAGCGCACAACCCGCTCAGCGGGGGTGAAAATATTACTTGCACGTTTATATAGCGAGCCGCTTGCTCCAAGAGAGACGCCCGTTTAGCGGTTACCCAGAGGATACTTGGCCGCAAGCGACCGGCAGTAGTGAGCTGCTTGAACCGCATGCAAAAGAATCGCTCTGGCCATTCCCAGGTGAATGGCGGTCAGAAGCTTTTCCCCACTTTCGTGGGCTCCACCCTCTAACCATACCATATGCTTATAAGGAATAAACCGCCTAAGTATGTACTGTGTAAAAGTGCAGTAGTTAGGCTGTTATTCATTGTAACCATATGATACTAAATTTTGCTTACCTTTCTGCGCCCTTGATATAGTTTTAGATATTTTTGCCGACGAAGTTTTCCCGTTAGAGGTTTGGGCGCCTGTACTCCAAAATTAAATTTTAATTCAGATGTACGCACACTCAGTGGTACACTGTGTACTGTGTATATCTATGTACCCATGCCTTCAATATTCGTTAATATGTTCATTAAAAAATATCGCATACTTTCAGGCTGTCCATTGAATATCAAGAATTCCATGGGAGTGAATGTTTTCAGTGGTAGTCGTCTAAATAACCGACTTTTATTTTTAGACGGCATTCACAGCTGATGTTATCTTTAACGTTTTTTTTTAGTTTTCAATTAAAATAAATGTTTTGCCTCTCCGATTTTTTAAAAATTCAAGTTCCGTACTTAAAACAAAATCACAGCAGTTCAACGAATTTAATAAAACATTTGACATACAATTTTTTAACTGTTTGTTAGGATCTATTCCCTGCAAACATCGACAACCGAAACTACTAATACAGTGATACAAATTTCAATGACACTAACACCAATAAACTGAAAGTAAATAAGCATTTGGTAAAATTCCAGTAGCCCTCCTTCATAATTGCTAATTTTAGAAAGTGCTATGTATTCGGGAATTTTTTAGTAAACTCCCAGTATCTTCATAATTTAAAACTTAATTTTTCATGAAACTGTTGAAAAATATACATACGTAAAAGTAGGCTGTATGGATTGAATCAAATGGATCAATGTAAACCAGTGGCCCGCATTGTCTAGGTGAACTTCATTTCAGGAAACAGGTAAACATATATTTTATAAGATGGATTTAGATCACCTTCTAACAGAACCTTTTTTGAACTATTATTGTACTAGTAATAATGATTTATCGTTATTTCAACAAGCAATCCACAAGTTATTAGGTATCTTTTTATATTAATTAAATTTAGACCTACGTTTGTAAACTTAAAAAAAACAAGTAAGGAAGGCTAAGTTCGGGTGTAACCGAACATTCCATACTCAGCTGAGAGCTTTGGATACAAAATAAGGGAAAATCACCATTTAGCAAAATGAACCTAGGGTAACCCTGGAATGTGTTTGTATGACATGTGTATCAAATGAAAGGTGTTAATGATTATTTAAAACGTAGTGGGCCATAGTTCTATAGGTGGACGCCATTTCGAGATATCGCAATAAGAGTGGACCAGGGGTGACTCTAGAATGTGTTTGTACGATATGGGTATCAAATTAAAAGTATTAATGAGGGTTTTAAAAGGGAGTAGCCCTTAGTTGTATATGTGAAGGCGTTTTCGAGATATCGACCAAAATGTGGACCAGGGTGACCCAGAACATCTTCTGTCGGGTACCGCTAATTTATTTATATATGTCATACCACGAACAGTATTCCTGCCAAGATTCCAAGGGCTTTTGATTTCGCCCTGCAGAACTTTTTCATTTTCTTCTACTTAATATGGTAGGTGTCACACCCATTTTACAAAGTTTTTTCTAAAGTTATATTTTGCGTCAATAAAACCAATCCAATTACCATGTTTCATCTCTTTTTTCATATTTGGTACAGAATTATGGCATTTTTTCATTTTTCGTAATTTTCGATATCGGAAAAGTGGGCGTGGTCATAGTCGGATTTCGGCCATATTTTATACCAAGATAAAGTGACTTCAGATAAGTACGTGAACTAAGTTTAGTTAAGATATATCGTTTTTTGCGCAAGTTATCGTGTTAACGGGCCGAGCGGAAGGACAGACGGTCGACTGTGTATAAAAACTGGGCGTGGCTTCAACCGATTTCGCCCATTTTCACAGAAAACAGTTATCGTCATAGAATCTATGTCCCTACCAAATTTCACAAGGATTGGTAAATTTTTGTTCGACTTATGGCATTAAAAGTATTCTAGACGAATTAAATGAAAAAGGGCGGAGTTACGCCCATTTTGAAATTTTCTTTTATCTTTGTATTTTGTTGCACCATATCATTACTGGAGTCGAATGTTGACATAATTTACTTTTATACTGTAAAGATATTAAATTTTTGTTAAAATTTGACTTAAAAAAAAATTTTTTTTAAAAGTGGGCGTGTTCGTCATCCGATTTCGCTAATTTTTATTTAGCACACATATAGTAATAGGAGTAACGTGCCTACCAAATTTCATCATGATATCTTCAACGACTGCCAAATTACAGCTTGCAAAACTTTTAAATTACCTTCTTTTAAAAGTGGGCGGTGCCACGCCCATTGTCCAAAATTTTTCTAATTTTCTATTTGCGTCATAAGGTCAACGCACCTACCAAGTTTCATCGCTTTATCCGTCTTTGGTAATGAATTATCGCACTTTTTCGGTTTTTCGAAATTTTCGATATCGAAAAAGTGGGCGTGGTTGTAGTCCGATTCGTTCATTTTAAATAGCGATCTGAGATGAGCGCCCAGGAACCTACATACCAAATTTCATCAAGATACCTCAAAATTTACTCAAGTTATCGTGTTTACAGACGGACGGACGGACGGACGGACATGGCTAAATGAATTTCTTTTTTCACCCAGATCATTTTGATATATAGAAGTCTATATCTATCTCGATTAGTTTATGCCGTTACGGATTACCGTTATGCGAACAAAGTTAATATACTCTGTGAGCTCTGCTCGGCTGACTATAAAAAAACAGAAACATACAAAAAATCTGCATAAGTTAATTAAGGCATTTAACTTAGAAAAAAAATTCTGAGCAATACGTTACTGGCAAGGAAAATACCAGTAGTCTATGGGAATTTAAAGGGTATTTCATTTATAATTTTCAGGGAAAATACCAATACCTTCCTTAATATTTTAAGGAAAACTCACCCAAAAGCTTCTGATTAATTATCTGAAACATACTTGTAAATTTCCGGAATTTGAAATCAAACTTTAAGGTATGTTACAAGTAACTACCTCGGAAAATGCAGGGATATTTTCATGTAGGCTACGAAAATCCTACCTCTTAATGTTCAGGCATTGTTTTGGTATAATACCACCCGAAAATTTCAACAAAAATACTGGTATATTCCAGTTTTTATATTTCCTATTTTACTTAAATAAATTCATATGTACATGAAGTATATAGGGTAATTTTATCCCGAGGCCAATTCTGTTTAACTGAAGAACTACTGGTAAATTATCTGATAATTACCGAATAAATATATATATGTATGTTTGCAGGATTAATTTTTAATTAAATTTTTTACATACAAATATGAACAAAAACTGTTGTTTTACTGTTACACTATTCCTTTACAAGAAAGTTACGTTAACCTGGGACTGGCTTTATAGGTTTAACAATTGTCGATTTTTCTGAAGAATTACGTGAGGGAAAATTATTGCAGAATATTTTTTAGTTTCATATACCTGTAGAAAACTACGACAAAACGTGAAAATCGGCAGTGACTAAATGGGCAATTGTCAGACAATGGTGCTGAGAATTGTTGGTCTTACAAAATTGTCTTGACAATAATCACAAAACTAAATAGCTCTGTCGGAGGCAAAAGGTGGGCAAATTTTGCACAATTTATTTGCATGATGTTGAATATAGCTTTAGATTGGATATTACAAACATATGTAGTTTGAATAAACAATCTCGCAATCCGTACGAAAAATAACAAAAAAAGCAATTGTAAGAATTCACACTTTTGTACATTGTGGATGAAACAAGTGTGATATCTTATCCGTCAATTGCCTGACAGGATGTTCAATATGGCGATTTTAGGCGATTTGACACAATATGTTGAATAAGATGAGGCATACGGTCGGCTATCTCAAACGGGTGATAGAAAGAGATACAGGATGAGACAGCGATAGTCAATAAAAAATCAGGTGATCCATTCTATTTGTAATGTTGACGTTTATGCAGAAGTTATCACACTTGTCTTATCCACACTGTATAGAGCCCTTATAATCTCGTAATATAGACAAGCTATCTTGGATTTTTAACAAAATCGGCTGAGTGTAGTTGACGACATATATTTAATTGTATCTTTTCCAATCATTTAAAAGTTAATCCAGAAGTGTAAGTTTAAAATGTTTATACGGCTCTAATCGGCTTTGTTGTTTAAAGCGCGTTAGCCAGATCACAAGATTTTCCACTATGAAATTTCTTCCGATACGCGTGCTATAACCAGAAATTTAAACCTGCAAGTATTTCTTGAACTCTTGAAGGAAATTATTAAGAAGTACTGGCGAATGACATTTTATATATATTAACGGAAATATACATGGTTTAAAACGGAAAAATAAAAAAAAATTCTTGAGTGTTTTCTTGCGATCTGTATAACGCGCATATATGCCGAAATTAGAACGATATTTAATGAAGTGCCTACATACGTATATTTCGCTAGCTGGTGGGACTTTTTCACAATTTCATCTAATTCAACATCTAACGTGAAGGCATGTTTGAACGGCTGGTTCACAACGAACCTACACACATTCTGCCTTTTTTGAAAAAATTTATTTTTTTATTAGAAGGAATCAACTGTTTGTTTTTAAGCAGAACGAAAAGTAAATGCCGGACGCTTTTTATTCAAGAACCGAAATGAACAACTTGCTTCGTTTGTTCCTGTTTTCCAATTGAATTTTTTTGAAGCGAACAAAACCCCTAATTTCAAGTAAGAAATATTTTAACCGAGTGATTCCATTGTGACTTTAAGCTGTGTAAACTATTGTTTTGCCCCTTTGAAGCAAGTTGCAACCGTCCTTCTATAGATTCCTTCGTATTAACTAAAACAAAATTAACTATCTCACATAGTCAAGCTTTAAATAAAAGCTGTTTTTAAACCGGAGCTTTCTTTTTGAAGTTTGTTACATTAAATCGACATTTAAAGGCTTTATTTGATAAGATGTACAACTGCGACCTAATTTACATTTTACTCTCACTTTTTTACTTAGTCTCAGCTTCAAATGTGAAGAAGCCAAGGTGAATAATAAATACAACTAGATGTAGTATGTGCGCTATTGAAAAACATTACTTTTACAAATTAATGGCCTTTGACTAATGTTAAAACTTTTTGCTGAAGTATGCATGTTAACAAATATAGGGCCGGCGTATGGCGCCAGCATTTATGCAACGTTAGAACTATATGTAAATAATTAAAAAAAAGTTTTAAGTTAAACGGTTTTGTGAAAACAATACTTACATGAAGTAATAATAATACTTAAAGCTAGAAAGAGTTATTAGGGTAGGTCCTAGGGCGTTGATCAGGACAATTAAATAGGAAGTGTTGCGGCGCGTGAAATTTCTAAAAATGTGAGGCGTAGCAAACTTTATTAAGCTTCAGTTGGTCTTATATATGGACTATCAATAAAAACTCGACGCGTTCCAAAGCTTTTATTTATTTGTCTGACAACGCCCTAGATTGATGAGGAGTGTAAGACTAGTACTAGCACCTACCTAATAATTTTCTAGCTTTAATATTATTATTACTTCTGTAAGTATTGTTTTCAATAAAACCGTTTAACTTAAAACTATTATTTTTTTCAAGTTTTTAGTCTTTATTTAATTGCTATTATTTTCTCATTCTATTAAGTTTATTTAGTGACTCTTTATTACAAGGACTCTTTCCTGAGAATTTGTTTACAATCTAAGTCCTCAATACATAATCCTCCTTGTCCCACCTCGAACTCCAAAGTATTTTGATGTCACTTCTACAGGACTGTATATAATATTGTTCCAAATATGAGTCAAATCGGACACAATACGATTTTTTTTAATATCTCGATACCTGCGCCACCTAGCAGCGATTTTATCATTAGGTCGCTTTCTATTCTCTATGTAATTATGTGTTCTCAAATATGAGCAAAATCGGACCACAAATACGATTTTGAATATTCTTCGATCCTTGCGCCACCTAGTCGTGATTTTTTTCTTATTATTCATTGTCATCTGGATTCTGAACTATATTCCAAGCTTGTAGCTTATCGCGAAGTTACTGATTCAATTACAAATTCTCGTTGCCAGCCATACTAGCCTGCACAGCCAGCCCAGACACGTCAAGTCAAGCTAAATAAATACCGTGGTTAAATAATAAGTGACTGTGAATGTTGAAATGTTTGTGTGCTCTCAAAGTGACATATTAAAACGATCTAGGGTTTTCTGTTTTTCTAATATCTCATTAACATCTACTTTTTATTTCACAATAACATATATATAGCTACTACTTTATGCTTATAATACAAATCTCATTGTGATTTTTTGGTATCAATTTTACACGCAGCAATCCAAGTGTGATATCATTATTTGCTAGATCTGTCTCTACCTGTCTATTTTAGGATGTTCAGAATAATGCAAGCAGCCTCGAATGGCTTGGTCAGATGAAGACAGGGCCTCTCATCGTCGCAGTACTATATGCACACGCCTTCTTTTTACTGTCGTTTGCATATGCATATAATTCGTGAATTAGATAAGCTAATATTCGATATTGCTCTACTCCATCGAGGCATTTTAGATACATGTATGTCTAAGTGTGAGTATTCTTGAATTTTCTCACTATATATAATATCTCACTAGTTTGACCTACGTCTCCTCACATTTACTAAATATCTATTTGCAGATGCTAAAACTAGCATACGATGATACCGTTTCATATGAAAATGGATACCGTATCACAGTCTCTCATTGAACACTTTTTCATGCGCCTCTATACTCCCACTTACACAGATTTCTCGACGAACCCTGACAGTGCACCTGTTTTTGCACCCATATTCCTACATCCCATTTTAGTGCAACTTCAACGGTACCAAATGAGTCAAAGTCTGAATCAACAAAGTGTACGAACCAAAAAACGTCCATTAATAGATATTGATATAAACGGCATATATGTACACATATGCTTCAAATACTTTGCGCCATTTATGTCTAGCTACGTATTCGATCCAATAGAAGCCTCATCTAGATGATGTATAGGTACTTGGCTATCTGATTAATCGCTCTGTGAACTTTCTATGCCTTTTGTTATAGCTGGGTTTTATCACTTCATGTCTAGTAATCTTGAACATTCTGTACCAAATCTTGCATTTCTCGCTCAATTTGCTACCTGATAATTCAATTAGCTAACTGAATCGTGCATAACCAGCACGCACTGATTTGCTAGAATTTTTCACGTTATATGCTGCATCACCAAAACAGAGAGTATCCACAGCATGTGCACACCCAACTGCGCATACCCTACTGTGTACCAAGATACCACATCGTGTTATGAAACACGATTAACTATTACGCATGAGCCGTAATATGTCATTATGTGTCGGTCGAGGTGCCATATTACTTTGATATATTTCCAGCCACTTTTCATCGGCTCGGCTACTCTCGTGCACCAATGGGATGTGAATTTGTCGTAATTGCATTATGCAGACACTCTTGTTTGTATGGTTACCAATTAGTCGTGTTTGAGAATGACGGCGCCTACATTTTCTCTCGAACGCCAGGACTATATCGACAGTGCCTGTTTATGGTCATGACCTATAGTACGATGAATAGACAACGCTGATACCCGTCGTGCTTCTAGAGTTGTCTTCTAGGAATGCTCTATGGGTAGATATATATATTTGCCATACACTTTGAGTTTTAAGTGATAATGCGAAACCAACTGCAATGTTTGACAATCTTACCTGTAAATGCTTGTGGCAGACTATGGTTTAGTCTTTTTAGTATATGGTAACACTCAACATTCACGTATAGATCCTGGCATCGTACCCGGGAGCGTTGGCAATCAATACTACGATGACATATGTGATCAACATTAATGATGAGTACATTTTTACTACCGTAGATCGAGCACGTGTGCACACAGGTCCTGCCAGAACGGAATTATTTTTCTCAGTATTCCACACAACAAGAGTCAGGACACTGGATCTACCACTCATATATATACCAGCGCAAATACTTACTCGCCACTTTTTGCATTTGAGGCGCATATAATACCATCTTCTCATTACCATGATCATAGTAGTGATGAAATATGTGTACACAGCGCACGTTGGTATCTGTGAAGGTCATTGATCGGTCTCGAAAGTCGGACGAAGAGCACAGTCGATGTAGGTACTGAAACGTCCAAAGCGTTTTGAGACCTAAATACCCATTATGTAGCATATCCCATATTCATTCACGTCTAAAACCATTCTCGTGAGCCCAATAGTCACTACACCGTGATCATTTATGAAGGCTGTGCTTTTGCGTACGAAACCGACCACGTGTCTATACTTATCATTGAAACGAATGTTCCATAACCTATTAATCATCGATAGACTGGTAGCAATGTGTACGCTAGCGATCAATGATTTACTCTTGGGATCGTCGTCACAAGCGCATGTTCTGTGGTAGTAAGCCACTGTCCAGGGCTACATATGTGTAGATTTATGTAAAATTCGTCATTCTGCATATAACGCATTGTGCATTATGTTCTGCACTGGGTACTGAATTAAAGAAAAAACTTAAGTATGTTTGAAGAGCGTATGTTGCGATTATTGCGAAGAAGGCACAATTCTCGACTCGTGCCTTTCAACATATACTACCTATCTTAGAGTGCTCTTTGATATAAACGAGAAACGCACGCAGCGACTCTTGAATGACAAAAAACACTTTCATTCAACTTATGTCTTTATACTGTTAATAAACTCATATCTTGAATGATGAAGGAGGAAGAAACGCCCTGTCATAAATTCATATTATCAGCAAAATTTACCTAATCATGGCTAGAATATTTAAGTGTTAATTTATGCTCTTGCGAGCTAGCATAGATATATCAGATAAATGATAAGAGATTCGCATTTTGGAAAAGAACAACGGAATGTTTTTTCAGTCCGCATTGTCGTATAGATAACCAGCTCATTAGCCATAAATATGACCCCTGAATGAAATGAGCGTCGATTTATATGTTAAATATATTAGGGGTGATGACGTATTCGCAATAAATCTTTTGCTGGAGATATCACGTGATCGTAATATAAATAAGGGCAGATAATAGATTACTTTCAGGCGCTTCTTGTTCTCCTATTAAGCGAAATAATACGGATACAGACATCCGAAAGTATTGAGGCCGAATCGGAATTACTTATTAGCATCCAAGTTAAATTTTCATGTGGATACTTTGTCGGATGATTGGTACATAGGCTGTTCTACCATGCCACTATGGATGACCTACGCCGACTCAGGAGAAATCACGGGCAACGACGTGTGCTACAACACATCAAAGAGCTGAGAGCCAGCGAAAATAGCGCGAGTACCCATAAGTGCAATAATCATTGTACAGCACAGATCGAACTTTTAACACGGAAAGTAGTGAGTGCCGCAGGTACCAGCTAGATTATATAAGGCTTTTCACATCAATCTTTGCAAGTGTCGTGTAACATGAAGGTTAAACAAAAATGTCTTTTTCCCTCAGAGAAATCATTTAAAACTATGAGTCAAGTGAAAATATAAGCTAAGATAGATCTTTGTCACCCGAATTTACCATCATATTTCATCATATTATTTGTGCATGTCAGCACTCTTTTTATATGGATTCTTTAGCTAAAATATATGAGTGCCAAATAATTTGTAACGGAGGGTTGCCCGACGAAGTTAGATTTGCGCTCCCGTATGAGAACAATATTTTCTGAATGCAATTGGAAGTATTAGAATGATGATATCCCGTCTTTATTTCATAGTTCTAATTTCACAGAATAACCGTATACGTGGGATTCCAGCTATAGCAAACCAAACAAAACTCCATCCAGGCCAGTGATACAAATTAATTTCAGCTTATTCTACCTTGCCTTTTCGAAGAATCTAATGCCACAGGTACCTATAATTTGAAACGTGTTTTCAAAAAAGCACCGTAAAGGGTGAAAATACCATGTTCGCACCTATTATCTCTGGTATCTCTGGCAAAAGCAGAGTGCTAGCTCAAAGTCTTGGCAGATGATCATAGAGCTACGACATAAGAGAGAACTGAATCGAATTTAGTTAAGCCCAAGGGGCTAACTTTACATTCGGAATGCGGACACACTTAAATTTTTCAGTATATGCTAGATGTGACTCAGTTTTACACTAAAGGCTTTACCGACCTATCTCAGTATCTCGTGCGGACACAAACATCACAACCAAGATGTTGGCTTTGATATAGTAAAGATGAAGAACTGCAAACCTTGCCAATTGAAGTTTTCATTTGGTCTCTTAACCATTTTGAGACCTGAGACATAAATATTTTACGCACAAGAACTAAGCATAACGATTTCATCACTTTACACAAAAAAAATACGTTGCTAACATATTTTGTATCGCTCTTCCATTTTTGTTGAGACTCTGCAGTTTTAATTGCGGAAACATTTTGATAAAGGGTTGGTCTCGAAAGGAACGATGTAACCCGCCTGTAGTTTTGGGACAAAAATCTACACTTGTTGACAAGAGTGTGCCATACGCAATTCTCGACGTTCTAGCAAAAGAGCAAAATATGTCACAATTGCGTGTTCTTATGCTGTTCTTGCAAAAAAATAACTATTGCCAAGTCTAAGATGGCTAACTTCGATCTTTTCTTATCAGATGCGAATGCCAGTGTCGCGTTAATGCATATCCGTTCACACCGATAAGAAGAATAGTGCCGTCTAACTCATTAAATGCAATATATACATGGAGTAAAACAAGGAAACTAGTCTATACTGTATGTAACAGTTTGTAGCTATTATGTTGACCGTGGCTATTTAAGCTTGTCAAAATTACAGTAAATTACTTAAATTGTGACAGCAATACACGATACACAGGAATGGTTAGTGTTTGCAGGGAAAAGTAACGGGAATTTTTTTAATAGTTACAGCGCACGAGGTTTGAAGGGGAGAAGTGTCCATATTTAACCTCGTCGCAAATGTGTTTTATAATGTTGATACACATTGTCAGTTGAACGTAACTAATGAAAGAAAATTCTCTAAAGTATGGAAATTGATGGTTTAATTTGTCGAAGTGACAAGCTGCTAAGTTTGAGACGCTGTTTTTATTCACTAGGTCGGCGGATCTTTCGTTTATTAAAAAAAAAAGGATCAAAGGACAATGTTGTATTCAAATTTTTGCGTAAGGAATGAAATGCTATAGTAATTGTAAAGAGAAAAAGTTGTGTGAAAATGTAAACAAAGACCTAGGTGGACCCGGTCTGCTAATGCACGTAACCACCTAAGTAGGCAGGCTTCTGAGATCGCCTCAAGACCGAAAAAAAGAGTCCTCGATCAAGTGCGAGGTTTATACACGGCATTTTGCACACCTGGGTCACACTGAGCATTGCTGTTCACTTGCACTTATTGCCCAATAATTTACCAACGTACTGTGTACACCGCCATGCCCCAGCCTCATATTCGCAGACATGGCTCGTCGGGACTTGTTTCTAATTTCCAAAAATAAAGAGAACTTGAAAAGGGCCATCGTTTGTGTGTACGATAGACAATAGATGATAGTAAACAGCTGCCGGTCGGCTGAGTAAGAGCTGAAGGCTATCCCAAAGATTCGAGTTTGAGAAAGTGTTTCGAGGATGTGGAAAGCGAGATGCTGGCAAAGTGCACTATAATATACAATATGGGACATTATTTATGTAATGGCGACAACACCATTAATTGTAGATGATATAAATAAAATATCTTCTTTTCAAAAAAAACGAAAATCCCCGTTATTTTCTGAACACCACGTTTTTAAGTGAGTGGAAATGAATCAGAGTCTGGTCTTAAACTGCTCAAAGTAAAAATATCGCAAAGCGAATATTATAAATGGAATATTTAAAAAAAAACCACTTACTTTTATTCGAATATCATATATTACCAATACTTATGGCATTACATTAGCCTTCTGCGATACACAAACACAAAGTAGAGCCGACCTCTAATGCTTAAAATATAAAAAGCACTTCGTTAACATTTCAAATTGTACATCCTGATAGTTATTAAAAATAAAGGCCGGTCTACTATACAAATAAAACGAAATATGAATGAAACAGCTAAACAGGGTTGTTCACGATTGAAAGGAATGTGTAGGACTTTTACATATATTATTTTGTTATGTATATGGATCGTGATGTACAGTTTTAGAGATTGATAATATATCAGTTCGAAATGTTTTTCTACAAGATCTCTACTTCGGTCCTATTGAGAGTTCATATAATAGCCTATTCAACCGTACGAAGATTGAACACGAAGATCATTGAATAAAATAGGAACAGTCAAAATGATTATATACAGGAATGAACCTCACGTGTAGAATTCTTAGCACGGAAGCCGTACTCAAAAATAAAAGAAAATTACGGTTTCGAGGAAATAAAAACGTGAAGGAAAATAGGGATATATAATGCATGGAAATGAATATCACCAAACCCAATACAGTACGAAATTACTAGCTGCTGCCGAAAAAAAAGACTCGAGAGCACACCCGGACGGCAAGAATAAAAATATCCTAAAATCAGTATAATCAAAAGATTGAAAATTCCATTGACAAAAACCAAAGAGAACAATGATATCTAAGAGAAAAACCGCTGATTAAGAAAATATATGAGGATGAGAAAAAAACAAGGAATCTGCAGCAGCAGCCACCGGAACTAATTAACGAAAACGAGCACCACAAAATGATAGATACAAGAAGAAACTACAATAACAAAAATTCACATGAAAAAAAAATGTTTTGCGCAACTCAATGCATAGAATTAGTAGTTTTATCGTATGTACAGCGTCCAAAATGATGGCTGGTGCTGTACAAGACATTGCAAACCAGTGCTCACCATATTTAAAAAAGCAAAAGCTTTGAATAGAAGGAAGCGACGTTTGTAACGAGTTATGAAGGAAAAAGCTATAAAACAAGTTTTAGTCCGATAATTCGTCTACAGTCGTTGACAGGAGAAGTATAAGAAAAAAAAGAATGACCTTGTGTCAGACTTTGCTCCTGCAGAATTGTAATTATTAATCCATATTGAACTAGATAGAGTCAGGCGAAAGGGCGGAGAAAATCAGTACCGCACGGCGAACAAGGAAATGTAACGAGCACCAAAACCATTGTTATTTTACCAAACAACCGAGGGGGAAAAGAATATCGCAGGCAGAGAAAAACAGCCGAACTTCTGAAAATTAGTATGTAAAATCTGTTGTAACAGCGTTCATACAGAAAACCATTAGAAGGATATCGGGGAAATATAACTCGTACAAAAATACATAGAGCAGAAAAACAGACTTGCGTTAGACACGAAGAAAGACAAAATCAAACGAATCAGAGCAACACAATTAGATGCACAATAAAAGCAGTGCGTACGGGTCACAATTGAGCGGGGAACATCTCGCATCAAATTCGTGCTGAAATCAAATGAAGACATGGATTATCTAACCAATATTCGCCACAAACATACCAGTCAAAGGCGGCTTAAAGAAAAAAGTTATGAAGTTTAGAACGACATTGAACTTATCTCAGAAAGCTCAGTATATTACATAGAAATAAGTGACCGAAGGTCAATCTAGAGTAACATTTTGATACAGACAATTTCAACGACCCCCCTACTAGGTTGAGACATGACAAGTTTTATGATTGGTCTTAGAATGTATGAAACGAAAATTCGCCAATTTTTCGGTACAGCCCATATGCAAGTCAAGATGGTTCGGCACTAGAAACGTTAAAGAAAGATTCAAACACAGTATTTGCATTGTGCCAAACATAGGGGTTGGAAACATGGCGGTGGCCTCAAGGTGAAGGTTTCGGGGTGCTGTCTTCAGACATACGTCTAGGCAAAAGTAACGAGCAGTATCAACAATGGTATACTCACAACGCCCATGCAATACCATCTGGCATTAAGGGTTGGTTGGTTGTAGGAGTCATTTGACCAACACGACTACCGCAACCGGATATACATACACAACACTTTGTATTCCTTCTCGCTTGTCGCCCCCGGGCACCCGTCACCAGGTGACCTTGCTACCATGGTCGTGGCCCATCGGGACTCAGACATCATGCCAAATCCCCCGAACGATCTCCCGGAGGAACACAGCACTCATGACGAGAATACGCGACGTAAGTACGCAACGATATTAACGCCAAACAAGCCTTCCATAAAACCTCTGGGCTTATTATCTGTGTACACGATATGTCGTATGAGAGATAAGCCGAGTAACACATGTATACACAACACTCTAGGTATATTAACACAGCTATCATAACGCGAATAGAAAGTAGATCGAAATGTGACTGCTGCAGGACATCAAGAGCAAATGTGACCATGATCTATAAAAAACAAAACGCCTTAAAAGTAATGATGTACATACGTGTTTTTTATATAAACAACGTTAATTGAGTAAATACTTTCCAGGAATATTCATTAAACATATGTCATATTAGGATAAATAGAAATAACGCTACGATACGGATTTACAAAAATACATACAGCGGAAATATGTGCCTAATAATTTAATAAAAACACTATAATATTATAACAAGTTCCAAAAATCCTAAGTACACAAGAAACAACTTCTCTTTCATCTTTAGTTAGTGATCATATCATTTTCGGGACTATGTACTGGTCCGAAATAGCATCCAAAGGTTGAGCTTTTTTCGAAGAAACAGGCAGTGTACAAAAACACGTAACTGAAGAGCTAGTAAAGAAACAAAGAATCATAAACCTGCAAGGCGGTCCGAAAACTAAGGAGATACATTTTGTTTTGCTTTCCTGCGTCGAATATAATCAACTTATTTAAATGAGCTTGTTTCCCATTAGATAGAAAATTGGGAAAAAGTTTATT
>JARSSU010037030.1:0-30889 GCA_029619165.1 Eurosta solidaginis
TTTGCAGTTTGATATTAAAACTCGACTTTAGCTGCTTATTGTGCTAAATTTATGATTAAGCTGAGGTTTGCATAAGACTGAAATGAAGTCATTAGATTACGTTGGCACCTCTCAAATGTCTTATCTTCATCTTATTTTAATATGCTCGCATCTATGTATGTGTGTTTATCCGCTAGACGACTACGCATAGCCATTCCGAGTATACCATCTCATAGATATGTACATATATAGATTTATCTTATTTCTTACTTTTCTATTATGTACTTCATTTTACATCGATGCTAAGTTGTTGGCTCTATAAGCACGAGTATTTTGTATTTTTGTTGTTGTTCCATTTCTATACTTCTTCCTTTGCTGTTGCTCCTACATTGTCTATAACAAGTTTTAGTTTTGCTTTTCTTACACATATAAAAATTTGTATATTAGGGCGGGTCGATTTAAAAATCGCTCATTGCTCTGTGAAAAATCCCACTTTGACCCATTTAGAGTGCTCCAATCGAGTCCAAATGTATGACCGACCCCACTAACTTTGGAGGCCGACCCACCGATGATAGTGGCACACCCCCTGGAACCGCCTGGGGGGTTATCCATGCAAACATTATGGTGAACCCCCAGGGGGGTTCCAGGGGGTGTGCCACTGGCATCGGTGGGTCGAGCCTCCAAAGTTAGTGGGGGTCGGTCCTACATTTGGACTCGATTGGAGCACTCTAAATGGGTCAAAGTGGGATTTTTCAAAATTTGCCCCTACCCAAAAGTTCGACCCAAATTGACATCAGAATTCGTTTTAGAGGTAGGGTTCCTTCGGCAAAGTTTCTTATTTTGATCCCTAGAATACGATTTTCACAGAGCAATGGGCGATTTTTTGCCTCCCCACAAATCGACCCGCCCTAATGTATATATATGTAAACTGAATATATGCATATTAGGGCGGGTGGATTTAAACATCGCTCATTGCTCTGTGAAAATCATATTCTAGGGATAAAAATAAGAAACTTTGCCGAAGGAACCATACCTCTAAAACGAATTCTGGTGTCCCCCAATTTGGGTCGAACTTTTGGGAAATGGTAATTTCAATTCTACCTGCTGTGTCTTGTGGTGGCTTAAAAAAACAACACAAGCAATTTTACGATCTGCAATTGTGTCACAGTGATACCTTCATTTTTTAAAACGGTTGAATAAAAAACCCACACAACTCTGTTTACGACATGCAAATGCATCACAGTGATGCCTTGGTTTTAAAAGGGGGTTGTAAAAACGCTAATTTCTAATAATTTTTTTTAATTTCTTTCTATTACTAAGTTAAATTCATTTTTTCATTTACATATGTTCTGACTAAATAAATTTCTAAAGAGAAAAATAAACTCCAAAAGAAAAAACATAGGCATTTCAAAGTGGGATTTTTCAAAATTTGCCCCTACCCAAAAGTTCGACCCCAAATTGGGGGACACCAGAATTCGTTTTAGAGGTATGGTTCCTTCAGCAAAGTTTCTTATTTTGATCCCTAGAATATGATTTTCACAGAGCAATGTGCGATTTTTTTGCCTCCCCACAAATCGACCCGGCCTAATGCATATTAAGGTGTCCCAAATATTTCAATGTTTTTCTTCGATTGCATATCCTCTCAATTGTTGTCTATGATAGCTAAAAAGCTATACATTTATTTCATATTTCCCCAGATAGACCGTTTTTCCAAATTAACAACATGTCAGAGGAACTAGAAAAATCTAAAGAGTTATACACAACTCATAGCTATTTGCGGAGACCTGCGGTAGCACAATGTACTTCTTGATACGCATCTTCCGGGAAACCTGCACAGAAGAGCGGGTTGGGTGAGCAGTTAAAAATTTTAAACCTTTTACGCCTGCTGCTTATTTATGCGAGAAGAACTGTCAAGGCTGTTTTCATGTTTTCTATGATAAGGAAAACCTTTTATTACGAGCCAAAATACCACAGACCGATTAGTCGTTCATCTTCATATTCAAGACCCTGGAGAGAATAATTACTACCCTCCTCACTACCACTTTTGAGAGGAAGTCATATCACTATGAACATGCGTACATCAAAGGTAAATCTACGGAAACTACGTCTCATATCCTAGTTTATATTACTAAAAAATCCTGGTAGGCTTCCTAGAAATTCAAGAAGCCATCATTTATATAAGTCTAAACGCCGTTTAAAACGTCCGTGTGAGAATGATTGATTAAATACTCAAAGGAAGGAAAATAACAAAGGGTATACCTCAGGGGCAATTCTATCCCCGCTTATGTGGAATCTCACGATTAACTCGCTGTGTCAGAGATATAAGTGACAACCTTTTGCTTTCACAGCCAAATTTCCTCAAACTTTGTGCGAAGAAATCAAAATTTCTAGTTTAGGTTCAAAATTTGAATCGTTTTCTTTATTTTCTTTTCGAAAGGTGGACAAGGAATCTATTCTAATTATGTTGTCATTTTCCTGAAACTTGCCTAGCTTAATATTTAGAAAATGCTCTTTCCAGGTGGTAAACCATTAGTCGACCTAGCCGAAAGAATATTATTTATGATGAGATTTACTTCGGTACAGGACTACCTCTTCGATTAGCTTAGTATTTGGTACCCTTTCTTTCCGGCACGTGGACCAAAGGTCGGCCCACTGTATTAAGTTTTTATATGTACAATTTGCTTGAAGTCTGGTACAGGGCATCTCTTCGACTTTTTATTTCTAGAAAATGGGATTTTTTTTAAATTCAGTAGCCTTTCGAATAGGCTACTATTTGGGATACTTTTCCTTGCAAGAAGTGGATCAGGGCCGAACTATTCTAAAATATTTTACGTATGAAGCAATTTTAGTGAAACTTAATACATCGAAAGCGTTTTACTTAGGTTAAAATTTTCTGAGGCCACTTTTATCTGAGAAAGAAACTGGGGATCGACCTATTGTAGTAAAACAAAGGTAAGTTGGATCTATTAAAAAAGTGCGTTTGTAGTTTGATAGGAAGATTGAGAAAGGATGATATGAACTGGGGGGAAGGGTGGGAAGAGAGGTGTTGAGGTAATAGAAAAGAAACATCTACAAGGATGAAGAATGGGACAAGAACGTGGTCCAGGAAAAAGAGGGGAGGCACGAGGCAAGACAATGGCATAAAGAGATTGGAGAGAGGTTCAAGGGGTTTAGTAGCATAGCTTTTATAAGGGTTACCAACGTATTTAAGTGTTTCTCCAACCCAATTGTCAACTTCATGTACCCTGGCCGAATCCATTTTAGTGACCTGACGACTCGAAGTTCATAACGGATGAAGCGGGTTGGATAACCAAGAAGATTCAACGTGTTTAAATCAAATCCGTCCTGAGATCGTTAGTATTTTAATGGTGCTACTTTCCTGAACGTAGCGGGCCCGTATCCCGCAAAAGAACATCGACACCGATAAAACTACAAGAAGAAGCAGAAAAAGAAGAAGAGATGCAAGGTATGCGAGGGCGGAAGAAGAAGAGGTGAAGGCCAATTGAGAGGTATAAGAATACATTTTATACAAAAAAGAAGGAGGATAAATTCGAGAAAGGACAGTATTGGCATCATAACTACATAATATGGATTTTTTAAATGGAGACTGATGTATGAAATTAGTCTCAAAGGTTTTTCTTATTAGTTAAGAAAAAAATTTTATTCTGAGGCGAAACCCTAGATTTGACACGCCTTAGCCGTCTGCAAATGAGACTAAAATGTATGATATACCTTGACCTTATTTTAACCCTCTAGAGGCGAGACTAAAAAATGTTTCGTTCATATTAAGCACCATCCCATTACATATACATAGATACATAAATACGTCTACGCATTAACAAGTGTAAATACTTTCCCATTCGTGAACTGCATGCATTGTACGCCATGGCGTATACTTCATTGTGTTTGTTGTTAGTGTTGTATGTGTAAATGCAAGTTAATGAGGTCGTAAGTAAAATGATGAAGTGGAAGGTTATTTACAGTTCACCGAGGACAAGCGCATATACTTACATTGATGCACCAACAACAACGCTGAATAATAACTTTTAAAGGTAATAGTTTGCAATTACAAGAAAGTTGCGGCATTTAAGAATTCTATTCAAGGACATATTAATTTATTAATTGAAAATGAAGTGCTACGTTAAAGGGGACTACGACAAATGGGGATCTTAAGCTACTTTATGCCCTAAGAATTTTTAAGTCTTAAAAAATCTGTAATATAATTATTGACTTTGTAAGTATGAAGGAAGGTTCGAAGCATTCAGATTGAACTGGCGGTTAAATGGAATCGCGCATCACAGTCGCTGGGTTTGGTTAGGTTGAACTGGCCGGCCAATGAAGACACACATAGACTGAATGTGTCCAATTGTTTGACGACCGACTATGCACCAGGACTAATGTTATTAAATAACTTCGTTCTCTTTGGCGGATACTAAAAGTTTTCTAGGACCTAGCTTAATAGCTGCTTCGAGATTTGACAACTCTGCCGCCGCTACTAGCTGAAACCTTGACGCCGCCAGCGCACGACACGAACACATACCAGGCCTTATTTATAAGCATGTGATCCCAAAAGGCAGTGCCAAATAAGTTTACCCATCGTGAGCCTTCAGTCTACTCTCTTTAAAGATATGAGCAATTGTGTGAGTCTAAAGCTGCAGGATTTGCACTTAATCTAAGACATTTTGCAGTCGATCGCTTCTGTACACGCCCTTCTTACTTGATGACTCGAGATCTGGCGACTCCGCAGCTCCTATTAGCAAGCGCAGGACATGAACACAGAACGTGCTCAACTGTTTCTTTCTGCAGCTCGTACTTTCTCTATCTGCTGTTACTGATGAGACCTAACCTACAAGAATATGATGCCAGCAGACAGTGTTTAGTTAATATGTCCATCCTGAGCCAAAAGTCTTCCCTCTTTGGAGATATGGGCAACTTGTCCGTACAACGTCGAATGTTTAGGTTTTGCACATTAGCTTAGAAGTTTCGCAGTCCCGCGCTTCTGTATAATATATATAATGATGCGACTGCAGCTCAAGCAAATTTCCTCCACAATTTCTGCTGTACGGCTACAATTTTCGTCTAAAAGACACTGCAGTATTTTGGCAGCCTGTAGGATCTACTAACTACTCTATCGATATGGTAAATAGCAGACCGACCCCTTCCATTTATTTGGAACCAGAGGTATATACGTGCATAGTATGTTTCACATTTCTGCACTCTTGCGCCATTCCTACTTCTCTATTGTGATCATAAGGCACCCTTTGAAGCTCAGGAGCGAGATCATATAGTCCGTTCGCCCTATATTAAATATCACTACGCTGCTATGGCCATGAGGCTTGCATCGAGGCCTCAAGCGTTAGTGCAGTTGTTAACGTTATATTTTTCACCATTCGGTCTGCAGGCGGGATGTGCAGAATGGTATACGTATTTTTTTGTGAGGCTGTTCACCAAACAAGGGGATCCCATACCTAAGTATGGGCTAAAAAATTGCAGTAAATACCTAATGAAAGAGTTTGGGCATAAGCCCCACATGCATCCTAGCATCCTCTTGCATGCATACAGTGTCACGGAGGATTATTGCTATCGAGTATAATTCTTAGGTATTTTGTGCTGTATTTTTTTTTGTAGGGTTACCCCTTAAAGCTTAGGTTAGTCCAATAAGTTACCTTATATTTCTTTGTAAATAATACTAGAACGGTTATTTTCCGCGTTTTCGGTTAACCCGAAGCGCCTGAGTTATCAGAGAGCTGATTGCTCGTAGACACCTACTGTTTATGATGAAGCGTCATTGCATACCCGTTAGTTTGACTTGTTCTCTGTTGCACGGCATGAGCAATTGGTTTATATCCAGCGTTCACAGAGTTTGTAAAAGAACCCCATCCTGCGGAGTTCCCCGTTTATAGATTGTGTATCCTCGCATAGATCCCATTGCCGCGTAATCGTTCTGTAGCTTAGCATGGGGCCAACCCAATTTGCTAGGGCCGAACGTACTTCCACCGAGTTGAGACTGTCGATGATTGCTCATTTCGAGACAATGCTGAAAGCCCCGGAAATGTCCAGAAAAACACCTAGGGCATATTACTGATACTGCATAACTTTCTCTATATTCATGACCACACTATGCGTATCACTATCGACTGACTCCTTTTGGTAAATGCATGCTGTGCTGAAGAGAATAATGCTTCACACATGTGTGACTTAATGGACACGTCTGTTAATATCTTTAAGGTTTTGAGCAGAAAGGATGTTAAATTTATAAGCCTGCCGTCTTTCGGGTGCAGATGACTGGCTTTTTCCCCTTTGGGAATGAAGAAAAGTCGAGCTGTTTTTCAAGATGGAGAGACGTGGTTGTGTTCTTTGAGGATTACATCAAAAATCATTCTAAGCATTCTACAATCGTTCCATTTGCAGCGTAGCAAGGAATCCCCATCTGGATCGGCGATTTGCACTTGGCAAAAGATTTTATCGCCCATTCAATTTGGTATTTTTTGCAACCCTGGAGTGTAGATCAACAACAACGACGTTCAACTCTTCCGCATCATCTCTTGACGAGAAACGCGTGTTTAATAGCTCATCAGAGGGCTCTTCACTGCTGCGTGACTATTTCCCGTCATCCTTTTATATCAGTACTTGGACTTCACTTCTCTTAGATATGAGTTTCCTCAGTCTCGCCTTTCGCTGGAGCATTTTATGTCCAACCAGAAAATTTTCCATGAAACTCTCTTTGACCTGCTGTTTTCACATTTATAGATCCGCAACAGATATCTGTATTCGTGTGAGAACTCCTAGTTTTTCGCAACTTTTGTCAGCTTAAAATACTCCTTTACATGCATTCTAAGAGGACTCAATTCTCTAATCCATAGTGGCTTTGCTTTCCCTTGAATTTTCTCAGAGGGCAAGCTGTGTACGCAATTGTCAGCGCCTTTCATAAGAAGTTGTTACACTCCTCCAACTCCTCTACGGTGGTAACCTCCAAAGGTTGCCAAAGTATTCCTGCTACATGTTTTTTGGAATTTGTACCAGTCTGTTCTCCTAGGGTTTCTAAAGTTTTTTTCCCTTCTCTGTCATCTTTAATAAGATGCTGTCCTTAAGTGGTCCATTTTATCAGTAAGCTCTTGAACCCTGAGAATGAGGATTTACAAGGCGCCACAGAATATTAAGGGCAGTAGGGTCAAGCTATGACCATTTCTGCACTATATTGGGCGCCTTTTGCTAGACTTGAGCTTTTTTGGCACATCTTAATTTTGTTTGACCGGTCTAGGTCTTAATCTTTGGACCATGTCGGGTAGGTAGGTGAAAGGGCTGCGACCCTGGTCGCTCAAGTAGCTATTTAAAGCTGTTTTGATGCCATGTAATTCATCTAAAAACCTACGGAATGTTACGGCCAATGTATTACAACCAGCCAGAGTTGTTGATAAAATTAAGAATATTCGGGATTGCTATCAGAGATAACCCTCTGAGGTCTTCTAGAAACGGGGTTCCAAGGAACCTTATCCGGGCTCTAGCTAGAGCCGGGCATTTACACACAAAGTGTTCTACTGTCTCCCCGGCATTTGAATCTTTGCCCATGTCGGGACTTATTAATCAATTTTGAGCTCTACACCAACTGCCTCATTGCTCTCCACCCTGTAAACAAATCCAGTTCCATAATAAACACCAATAAATCCAAATTTTTTGCTGATTTTAGTGTGCATAAATAAGTGTGTATTTCGGAAAAACTCCACTATACAATCTAAATTTATTTATTGATTTATTTCAAGGAATCGTTTAATTACGAACAGTATGAGTGGAATCCGATTAAAGCGCACATCAATTTCTTTTAAGTGATTTTTCCCCTCTATCCTATTAAGGAAAGTGTATCCAGTTTTAAGCGGATTAAGAGTCAAATGGCCAAAATGTTTACTTACGGAATGTAAACAAATAAATAAATGTATATAAATGCACTAAGAGAAATACTGCTGTGTCAATGTCATTACAGACCATGATGTATATCTCTCATGAAGTATTAATTTACAATGAGTGCGAAGATAAACAGTTACTTTTTGAAGAAGCTTGATTTTTATATGAAGCTATTGAAAATGGCCGGCCGCCGTGGTGTGATGGTAGCGTGCCCCGCCTACCACACCGAAGATCCTGGGTTAACGCCCTGGGAAAAGTAACATCAAAATTTTAGAAACAAGTTTTTCAATTAGAAGAAAATTTTTCTAAGCAGGGTCGGCTCTCGGCGGGATTTGGCAAGCACTACGAGTGTAGTTCTGCCATGAAAAAGGTCTCAGTGAAAACTCATTTGCCTTGCAGATGCGGTGCGTTGTCGGCAAAATTAAAGAGGAGCGCGACCCAAATTGGAAGAGAAGCTCGGCCTAAAATCTCTTCGGGCGTTATCGCGCCTTACATTTATTTTTTTATTTATTGAAAATATTATTTTAAAAATGGTAACAACTTTTATGTAGAACTTTAATCTATAAACGTTAACAGAAGATGTGACAGATGAGATAAACTAGAGAATACGTATGATGAACGCCAGAGTAGACAGAGAAAGGCCTCGAGTGAAAATCTCAGCGTCCATGATGTGATATCCTCTAATCGTATGATCGCCTTGAACATCGTTTGAAATATGGTAATCTAAAGTAGACAGTTTTTAGCGCAAGAAGATACACACAGCAACTTGGATTTTCAAAGAACTCAAAAGCAAATTGATCACATCGTGAATGGTGACAGGCGTAGTATCAGTGTCACATTTATGCTAGCTCAGGAGGTCCAACTACACTCGGAATATTTCCATGTGGTATGCAAGATAGCCACGCACGTATGTTCATCGAAAATAATGGACACAGTGACACAAGGAAAGTTTGGCATCGAGAAGTTACTCTCAGAGCACATATAGTTACAGATGTTGATTTTTTCTTTCGGACTTAATCCCGGCTAACTAAGAGCAATGTTCTACCTAAAAATATAACCAAACAGTCTGCCAACCGGCTACGATGAAGTGATAATGACTATAGTCCTGATAAAAACAAAGCATCGAGATAAGAGTGGCAATCCGTTTAAAGAGTTGGCAAAGAGCAAATATCTCGTTGTGGTTGTTTTGCCCATATATTTCGCTCAGTGTATGCACGTATTTTGTTATTCGCAGTTTAATATTAAAAAAAATAAAATAAATGTAAGGCGCGATAACCTCCGAAGAGATCTAAGGCCGAGCTTCTCTTCCAATTTGCGTCGTGCTCCTCTTGATTTTTCCCTACAAATTGGCCGGACGGGACCTACATGTTTTATGCCGACTCCGAACGGCATCTGCAAGGCAGACGAGTTTTCACTGAGAGCTTTTCATGGCAGAAATACAATCGGAGCGCTTGCCAGACACTGCCGAGGGGCGACCCCGCTTAGAAAATTTTCTTCTAATTGAAAAATCTTATTTCTAAAATTTTGATGTTGCTTTGCCCGGGAGTTGAACCCAGGGCATACGGTGTGATAGGCGGAGCACGCTACCATCACACCATATATATTTAATTTTTAACCCTCTGCAACTGACATCGTAGTCTGATAGACACCGCAAATCAAAACTCTGAGCATATCTTGGTAAAAATTTAACATATGCTCTCTATACTCTCTTTACCTTTCGTATTCATATTTCTACTTCGTTCAGTGCGAAAAGAGCTAACGAGGGCAACATACGTGTGCAGCTAAGCGAAAAAGTGTATGTGATACCTCCACGTCAGTATTTATGTAAGTATTTGGCAGACCACCAGGTCAGTATAATTGTGATATTTCATAGTGTCCTACAGACCTCATATCAGCTACATCGTAAAATTATCATAGTGGCTCTCAGACCTCTCGACAGTAAAATTGTAAATAATGCGGCTATATCATCGTTTTAAAATTTCCAGTCAATAAGCTCAGACGCAATAATTCCTTCAAAAGAACTTCAGTCGGAACGTTTAAAAGCAGCGAGGAGCAAATAACTGGCTTGGCTCGAGCAGATAGATGAAGAAGAGGACTTTAGCGAGGACGATGATATACAAGATCCAAATTTCGAATCAGAACAAGTAACATTTGATGACGACGAAATTTCTTTGGAAGCAGAAACTCAAGAAGAATCTAATGAATTTACGGAAGAATCGATAGGTGATCATTGTGTATATATTTTATATTACAGTATTTTCGTGCAGCCGCAAAACGTGACGTTGGCCGATGGAAATTTCCAAAAGAATGCTCGATATGATAGGGATTAACTGTTATGTTACATACCAAGCTTGTGAAAACATGGATCCCAAAATGAGAATGAGTGAATTTTTATTAAATATGGCTCAAGAAATGGTGCCAGATCACTTAAAACCACGAGTATATAACGGCAGACTACAAAAGGAATTGCTCGTGACTATAAGGCGAGTCTTGGGAAGAGATTTGCCCCGTCCACCTCCAAAATATTTCGCTGGGCTCCATCAGTGGTAGGAAGTTATGACATATATGCCCACCTTAAATACAAAGGAAAACGAAATACAGCTGCTGTTATTGCATAAACCCTATTTGTTGGCAGTGTTCTAGTTCCCTCTGCGAAAACTGCCTACAAAAAATATAAAATTTCCAGACTGCATAAAAGGAAAACTAGCCACAGGATGTAGCTAAAAATGGAGATTTCTCAATTTTTTGAGAACTTTGGCTTTATTTTTATTTTTGTTGAGTGCATTGTATTGTTTTGTTGTTTTTATGAAACAGAATGAAATAAATCGTATTTATTAAAATAATTATTTTCTTTAAAAATGTAATATTAGGTTGGATTAACAAATATTTTTTGTTCAAGAAAATATAACCATGAAAACTGCAAACAGAATTTTTAATAAATATAATCATTTTAAAATTGAGGTTTGATGGACCTTACATCAGTTAAATTGTTAAAATTTGATCACGTCAGCTGCAGAGGGTTAATATACTATCGCGAAGATGTTAATGCTAAAATCAGATCAACTTAAATATTTAGCGTACGAGCCAGCCAAATTGCTGGTGTTTTACAAGCATTGCTTTTTTCGAGTCTTGTCTTAATTGCAAAATGCAAGAGGAAATTCGATAATATAAATATAAAAAATAATTTGAATACAAAAATTATTTCTGATGTGAATCTCGTAGTAGATGTGTTACCAATATTTCGCCTCATCCCATAGGCGCGATTGATCACAAATTAACTTTAAAGCCCGCTAACGGGAGTGTCCAAGGAAACTCGCAGTTACACAAAATTTGGACCATAGGGATGCTGTTGTTAGAGGCATTGGTTCGACATAACCATTGAAGAAATGATGGGTATTATGTGGGGACACCGAATGCAGGGCGTAAGTGTGTATTGTGTTACAGAGCCCAGAACGAAGTTGGACTAGAGTGACGAGTGTCTCCCTGGGTAGTCTACTTCCCTCTTTTGCAATGGTGGGATCATATAATTTGTAACGTGGTGCGCTGGGTTCCATGTGGCAAATGAATTTACCGACTATGAGTGAATGAGAATAAGGGCCACATTATGCTTTTCTAGATTAAATGGTTATACCATCGTGACTGGCTCCTACATACGCTAACTGATTGAATTTGGGCCTGCAATATAGTAAAAGGTCCCTTCATTCCAAAGGTAGGGAAGAATCTTTAACGCCTCTCCTGACGATTTTAGATCTATCAGTCTGTCTTCTTTAATGTTAAAATGTTGGAGGGGTAGATCGTTTAGCCGTTGGATACATAGTTGAGAGCGATTGTCAGCATCGCAACTTATAAATAAATAAATGCAAGACGCTATAACCTCTGAAGAGATTTTAGGCCGAGCTTCTCTTTTTGCGTTATACTCGTGCTTTATTTTCTACACAATGGCAGAACGCAACTTACATGTTTTTACGCCGACTTGAAACGGCATCTGCAAGGCGGATGAGTTTTTACTGAAAAGCTTTTCATGACAGAAATACACTCGAAGTGCTTGCCAAATTAATGCCAAGGGGCGACCCTGCTTAGAAAAACTTTTTATAATTGAAAAATAGGGTTTACTGATACTTTACTATACTAAAGATAGGGTCTTTCAAGGGGCTTTCAATAATGTTTGCCGACTGCTTTAGAGAAAGCTGCAATAGTATTTGAAGTAGAATTAGTGTAGAGCACACTTGTAAACGTTGGGTACTGTACATTGGCTGCATGAATGGTGATTAGGCAGATCCTGTTCCATGCTGTGGTGGTCTGGTGCAACGTACTCAATACTGTGTCTAATGTTAAAAGCTTAGAAACCATGCTAGTAGTACTGATTGGAGTATTGACAAAGCACTGCATGACTGAAATTGCTGCGGCTCAGTATTCTGGGAATCCACTGCTGTGCATGGAAGATGAAGAGGTGAAACGATAAAAGTAAAAGTGTTCAAGTGAGCTATTTTCACTTAGTTCCAGCATCATTTACGCAACCCAACTTAATGAAGATTTATCAGGTCTGGTCTAGTACTGATAAGGTCTAATCAGTTCGTTGCATGTGGATTTCGGGCTTTGAAACTGTAGTTATGTTAGATTTCCTCATATCAGCAATCAACTTAACTCTTCTACTAATGGCTCTAGCTTTAATTTTTGTAGAGAAATTTGATTTTGGGGTAAAATTCCTTAAATTATTCTTCCGCTCGCCATGAATAGATAGCAGAGCTATAACAATTTACAATCATTTTGATTTACAATCAAAGAGTGCCCTGCGTATTTGATTGTAATCAAATTTCATTGCTTTTCTGTGATTGTAAAATTTACGATCTACAATCAACTTATTACCAAAGATTGCAATTAATCTACAACCACTTCGTTTACAATTAACGTAATTGCGATGAATTAAGAAACACAACCAAGAACTATGATTGCAATCATCAAATAACCAATAAGGATACATCATATGCATTTCTCTTATGGCCGAGACACAATGAGGTTTTTCATATACATAGATGCGTTCAACGCAATCTTATGAAAAATTTTTTCTAATCCTCCATTGCCATACTTATCTGTCAAATAATAGGTGATAGCGATTGGCTGTCGCGAATGGCCAGAGAAGGGAAGAAAGTTTTTTTTTGCTCACCGTGATTAAATTGAAGTGCCATGAATTGCCCATTTGTGTTTCAAATCAGTTTTTCTTCTAAAATCTAGTTTTTAGATAATATATGGGCAGCCAGTTAAGCAAGAATTTTAAAATATGTAAATTTTCCAATATAACAGTCGTTTACAAAAATGTTCGAATAACACTTTTGGCAAATGATTTATGTGATCGGACAGCGATTGAAAAGGTGATCGAGGCTGTTTACTATTGTGAACGTTTCTTTCAAACATTCGCCACTTGTATGAATTAACAATGCTTGCAACAAAAGTTGGAAGTGTATGATTTATTATACACCGGTCCCAATGTGCACTAAACACCATTCAGGTACCGTATGCGTTAAAATAAATTTTACAAAAAAAATTGTTTTTTGTTATTTTGAGATTGATTGCAAGACTAGTTTTTGTACAAGCAATGATTGTAGCTGCAATTAAATTTAATAGCTTCTTTTTGATTTAAAAATTATAGTAAACAATCACTTCGTTTGCAATCAATGTGATTGCAATGAATTTTGATACACAATCAAATACTATGATTGCAATCATCAAATATGCAATCACTTGGAACTTAGATACATCATCTGCATTTCTGCTAGTATGTACGTATGTAAATACTTATTATTAATTAATAAAATAATATTTCAACATTTTAAAGTGTTCGATTTATTATAACTCGCACCCACGGTGCGGTAAGCGTCACTCTGGTATTGTATTCGTTTAAATAAACTAAAAAAAAACAAAATGATTTTTATTTGGAGATTGATTGCAATACTAATTTTCGGATAACTAATGATTGCAGCTGAGACATGCATGCAATCAAAGATGTAAAAGAGAAGTAATTGCAATCATCACATTTACACAAAAGGTTGTAGATTTTAATATTTATACAATCAACCGATGAAGCATACCGTGATTGCAACATAATAGTCGGAAGTGATAAAAAATAGTCGCATCAATATCGTTTCCAATATTTTACAGCTCTGTTACATAGTAATATTTTAGCCTATTAGAGTCTACCACTCCTACTACAAAAAGTAATGAAGGTTAGGTTAGGTTAGAGTGGCCACCGGTGCGAGCACCAGTGCACTTAGGTCCAAAAAGGTCCCATTGTGATACCACATGGATCTCTCCCTACTCAAACCAACAGCTCGATACAGCAAACGTCAGAAGTTTCTTAGGTTCCAACTTAGCCAGATCAGAGATTTCATCCTCTTGTGCCAAAGCGCGGGACAATCGCACATAAAATGTTTAACTATTTCTATCTCCTCTTCGCCTTTGCAGCTCCTGCAGTAATCATTATAGGGAGCACCCAGCCGTTGTGCGTGCCTCCCGATTGCTATGTGGTCGGTTATAAGTCCAACCACCAGAGATACCAGACCACTGCCCCGAATAAAAGAATTGGTCAAACCACAGCGGTGTAGAGCCACAGGTTAATATCCGGTGATAATCCCCATCTTCGCGCAACAGCTCCCATACGGCTATACAGTGCCACCGTTGCTTTTTTCACACGCTCTTGAGCGTTTTCCCTCCAGGATAGTTTCCTATTCAAAATTACTCCTAGGTATTTGGAAGAGTCCCTCAGCATTAGGGTCATACCCGCTAGCACCGACAGCTGCAACGCAGGTATCTTATATTTCCTGGTGAACAGGACCAGTTCAGTTTTGGCTGAATTGATCGATAGACCTTTACTCCTGGACCAGTTCTCCACCAATCTCAGCTTTGTAAAGTAATGAACCAACCGAATCTTTTTCGCCCCATTGTACCCAGAAGGCAAAGCTGTTCACGAATACACCTCCACCGGAATCGCGTTAATTGAATTTTTCCAAGGTGAAGTAACAAAAACGAATGGCTATTATGCATATAAACGTGTTTTAAATCGGGTAATTGCAGGTGAAATCACATGTTACTTAAGCAATTTCAGCATATCCTTTTTTCCCTCGCCCACATGCGCATTGTATGCGCATTAGTGTGGGTCGATTTGTATGGACGAAAGTTAGCCGATATCGCGCCATCGGTTTTTCGATACGGTCTGGTCTCAGGAAAAAAAAGTTCCACTACGCATACCCAAAAAATTAATTTTCGAGCCTGCGAAATTTAATTTTATTAACTTTTTTCGACTTTGATTTTTAAGGTTTTTTCATGACCTACTAAAAAAATTTCATATGTATACCCTGTCCGACCAAAAACATTTTTTTTTCAAAAAATTTTATCGCCAACGTTTTTAGCGGACATTTTTGGCTCGGACAGGGTATACATACAAGTTTTACAAACAAATGAAAATTTTTTTAGTAGGTCATGAAAAAAACCTTGAAAATGAAAGTCGAAAAAAAGTTAAAAAAATAAAATTTGCCAGGCTCGAAAATTATTTTTTCCGGTATGCGTAGTGGAACTTCTTTTTGAGCACAATTCCTATCGACAAATCGATGGCGCGATATCGGTTAATAAATCGACCCAGTCTAATGTACATACACCCACCAATGCTGGTGAAATGTGAATTACACCCATAATTATATTACTTACCGTAATTTATGATTACGTAATACCGAAATAATAACCAACGCATTGCCCAGAACAGCTGCCGATATAATCACTGCAAATATGAAACTTTTTATGATATATATTGTCGTACTGAACCATTTATCGCGTATTTGTTCACTTTTGTTGGTGTTATTATAGAAGGTGATGGTACTGTTGTTGTAGAAATTTCCATCGATTGTTATATTATAACTGTAAGTATCCACAATTCGAGTGTCATTATTGAGCATCAATGCACTGAAAGTTGCTTCCGCTTGACTGATTGTATTGCCCGGAGTAATTGTTGTTGTTGTCGAAGAAGCTGCAAAACCATCATTGCTACTATAAAATAATCTTTTCATAGCACTCGTTAAAATAGCACCAATATTATCAGCATTGGCGTTGTTGCTGGAATTTACGCTTTTTGCTGACGCGTTTGCTCCGGCCTCAGCTGCTGCTATAGCTGTTGATGCTTCCGTTGTTATATAACTAGTTGCATCGGCATCGCTTTGCGTTGGTGCTGGCGAAGCAGAAAAACTCTGTGCAGCTCCAGTGTGACCCAAACATGTAATAACAGCTAAACTAGCAGCGATTGTTGTTGCTACGCTATTGCGACGGCTATTGCTTGTAAAATTGTTGTCGTTATTTCGATTTGTCTTATTTGTGTAATTTTTATTGTAGTTGCTGCTACTCTTTGTGGTAGCTGCAACGTTTTTATACATCGTGTGCCTAGCATAGGCGCTTTAGCCGTAATTGCCTTAGATTTGTTGTGTTTTTGGTGTTTTTTGTTGCTTTTGCTCGTTTTTGTTGTTATAGCGGTATGAAACACACGGAAATATTGCTGCCGGCTTAGAGTTGCCGCCTTTTACCCGGTTTGATACCAATTCCTTACAGTGTTGTAGATGCCGCGGTCGTGGGAAAGTTGACCAAATTTGTGCGTTTTGGAACGGTGTGAATTGTTGTTGTTGTTGTTTTAGTTTTGCTTTTTTGTTATTGCAGACTGCTTGATTTAGCTGTTTATAAAAAAGACAACAAATTTGAAAACCAAAGTTCGAGCATAACCGAGGATTATATGCCCAGCTGTGCGCTGGTATTAAAAGTTTTGTGGTCTCTTAAAAGGCGCAGGCCACGCCCATTTAAAAATTTCAAAAAATGAGCTTGAATTGATAGACTCATAATGAGTAATATTGCTATTGTTAAAGTAAGACCCTAACCACTTTTTTTTGAACAAGTGCGCGTGGTCGTCAACAGTTTACAATTCACAGTGGTACAATTTCAACAACAAACGCTTCTGGCGAATTGCATAATAATACAATCAAATTTTAATTTATGGCCTTCAAAACTTTTAAATTTTCTTTTACTTAATTTGGGCGTTGGTACGCCCATTCTCCGAAATATTAACACATTTTTATTTGCCTATTTGTAATTTTGAGTGACTTTGAAATATCTTATAGTTTTTCGATGGTGCGAAAAGGTTTGGGGTGATATTAGATCAACTAATTATGTCCACCTCAAAGGGACAGAAGATCACTTGGCCGTATGATCCTTCAAACAAGGTCCCATTAGGCCAGTTTTAATCCGATTTTTCACCAGAAAGGTATAAAAATACAGGGCAAGGAACGCCCTATCTGAAAATTATAAATTTAAAAATCTCTTTTCATTCTAATGATAAAAATATAGAAATAAAAAGATGATAAAACATTTTAAGGACTACCTTTATATAAATGGACCAAAAAACAAAAGGCAATTTTTCTTTTAATACAGACATAGTCTTGTTGAATTTTGACTAAAAAACTTTTGCAATAGCTCTTGTAAAAGAATTTTGGGATTTAAAACTATAAAAGTGGAGCGCAATCTTTCAATTTAAGGCAACCCATGTACTTGTGATTAACTAATTGATTATTTAAAATTTAAGCACGCGCTCTACCTTTATAATTTTAAATCTCAAAATTCTTTTACAAGAGCTATTGTTAAAGCTTTTTAGTCAAATTCAACAAGACTATGTCTGTATTAAAGAAAATTGCCTTCTATTTTTTGGTCCATTTATATACAGGAAGTCCTTACAACTTTTTATCATCTTTTTATTTACAATTTTTTAGTACTGTCTACAAAAAGGCTATTGCAACTGTGATTAGTAATTTAAGTAATTCCTAAGTGAGAATTCTTATCTTTATAAATTTGTTCAAATTTCAAGATTTAAGAGAATTAGCTGACAACACTGGCGAAAACAACAGAATTCCACCTCGCATCATAAAAGAGAACTCCACTTCGTTTGTCAGCTACTTAATTTGCACAGCTGAAAATCGTGGTGAAATTCGCATACGCCTGAAAGTCTAAAAGAATCGTGGTGAAAGTCGCGTACGCCTAAAAGTATGCAAGGACGTGCATTGAGTTGGGCCTTCAACGAGGTGGAGTTCTACAACGCCTGCAACACTCAGGAGGCTAGCCATGAAGGTGTGGCCTAATCTTCTAAATAGTTCGACTTGTGCGTTACGTAGCTCAAATTTTTTGATTAAACATTCTACTGTCACCGAGCTTTAAACTGTATTTCAGGTTTCAAGTCTCTAGATATCCAGGAAGTTAGTTAAAAATCGATTGCAAGATCCCCAATTTAAAACTAGTTTTCTCAATATTTCGATCCATGCGCCATATGATAAAATATTGCATTATCACCGGGTGCTGACTTACGAAAAAATTAAATGAAATGAAAATCGATCGCAAGGTTCCCCCTGTTTTTAAAGGATTTGCAGTTATCTTAAATAGCGCGCCCACTAGCGGAACTTTGTTTTCTATTAGTTGTATTGTCACCAGGCCTCTAACCAAGTGGCAAGTTTCAAGTCTCTAGGTAATCGGGAAGTTAGTTAAAAATGGATTGAAAGATTCCCCAAATTAAAATTTGTTTTCTTATTATCTCGATCCGCTTGCCACCTAGCGAATTTTTTTTTCAAATGTTGCATTGTCACCGGGTTCTGACCCATGGCCAAGTTTCAAGTCTCTAGCTCACCGGCAAGTTACTCAAATATCGATTGCAAGATTCCCTAGTTTTTCAGGGATTTGTAGTTATCTCAATTAGCACGCCACCTAGCGGAACTTTGTTTTCTGTAAATTGTATTGTAACTAAGCCTCGAACTGTGCGCCAAGTTTCAAGTATCTAGGACACCGGGAAGTTAGTTAAAAATGGAATGAAAATTCCCAAATCAAAATTAATTTTCTTAACATCTCGATCCATGCGCTACCTAGCGAAATTTTTTTGATCAAATATTGCATCGTCACCGAGTTCTGACTCACGGTCCAAGTCTCAAGTCTATAGCTCATCGCGAAGTTACTTAAAAATCGATCGCAAGATTCCCTGCGTTTTTTCAGGGGTTTTCAGGGATTTTTGTTTATCTCGATTCGTCTGCCACCTGGTGGCATTTTGTTTTCCACGAATTGTAGTGCCATCGAATCGCAAACTATGTACTAAGTTTGAAGTCTCTGGATCACCGAGAAGTTAGCTAAAAGTCGATCGCAAAATTTCCATTTTAAAATAAATTTTCTGTATATCTGGATCTGTGCGCTACCTAGCGGATTTTTTTTTACTTGCATTGTAATGTCTCCCAGATGTGAACTATGTTCTAAGTATCAAGTGTCTAGTTCAACGGGAAGTTACCGAAAAATACTTTTCCGCGGGTGAAAAATTCGTATGGAAATGAGGGGACAAAACATGAAAGGGACATAATATAAAGGTAATAAAAAAAAATTAAACATTACTGTAAATTAACAGTTGTTAACATTTTAATACGTACAAAATAGAATTGACTTTATTAAAATTGAGAAAAAGAATTGTAACCAATTAAAATTTGACTTTGTGGCCATTGACCTTTAGTCATCCCTACGAAAAAGTGGACGTGACTATGATCGGGTTTCGTCTGTTTTCAATACAAATACATTGTAAAATTAGATAAGCTCAATGAAGTTGTTGTATTAGTGAAATGACGAACGGACCAAAGGACGACTGGGTATAAAAAATAGGCGCTGCTTTCAATCAATTTGCCCAATCACACAGCGAGCAGTTTCCGTCATAAAAAAAATTTGTATTTTTAATATAATGAATTATAGAATTTTTCCATTATTCGAAATTTTCGATATTGAAAAACTGGATGTGGTTATCGCTTGATTTCGCGCATACACATTACCAATACATTGTGAGTTCAGAAAAGCTCGTGTACTAAATTTGGTGCGCCAGTCATCGTGTTTACGGATGACAGGATAAATGGCGGCTGGGTATAAAAAGTGGGCTATGCTTTCAATAAACTTCGTCCAATCACAGAGCAAGCAGTTATTGTCACAAAAACAATGTTCGCACCAAACTTAACGAGAATTGGTCGCATTTTGATCGATTTATCGCATTGAAAAAATGATAGAAAATGGGCGGAAATACGTCCATTTTCCAAAACTTTAATTTTGCGCCAGAAAGTCAGTCCACTCAATAGGTTTCATCACTCGGTTTTGGTACTTTTGCGAAGATGTCGATATTGAAAATCTGGGCATGGCTATCGTTCGATTTGGTCCATATTTCAATACCCATCTACCCTGCGCTCAGATAAGTTATTGCACAAAATTTGACAACAAACAAAATATTGTGTTAGCGGACGGACGGTTATGGCTCAATCAAAATTTTGTTCGATGCTGATAATTTTGACATAAGAAAGTCTAAATCTAATTCGATTTCATAATGGCATTACAAGAAATGATTATGCGCTTAAACTTATTATACGCTGTGCACTAACATAGTTGGGTATAAACAATCACCTTTGAATTCTCAACCCACCTTGGGGATCACTGACTTTCAACATTTTTTATTTATTTGATTGTCGCACGTTTATTGTTGTTCTTTTAGTGGGTGAGTTCGTTGAATGATTGTAGATTCAATTGCCACAAATGTCAACAACAGTTTAACCCCGTTTTTCCAACTTAAATTGTGTGATAATTGAAGCTGCTTTCAATTACTACCATTCACTTAATCTCTTCTTCTTATTCTGCTTAATATCCTTATTCCATACTCTTCATTTCCCCTGTTTAATTGCTGATAACTGCACAAGCTCAACTGCTTTTATCACTCTCAATTGCAGCTTTTGTTGTCTCTGCATACTTGTTTTCGTTTTCGCTGTTGTTGTTGTTTAACGTAGTAGGGGTCTCCTATTGCAATTGTGAGCTCTGCTGAATTCAAGAGCAAACCTGTTATTTACCGTTCAGTCTATAGCAGCACGTTTCCAATGGTTTTCAATGCTTTTCGATGGCATTGACATTTTTACTTTCGGTTGCGCCACATCTACATGCACCATGAGACAGTGTGGTGCAATTGCAATGTCTGCATTGTTCCCTCTCTTTGTTCTGCTGTCAGTCAATACAGTAACATTTGCAATTTTCCAATTCGGCAACAATTTCATTGTCGTTATGGTCCTTTGCAGGCATGTGGTAGAACTTTCACAGTCAGCTTTAGCACATTATGCAATCCAGGGTGTATAGCCCGTACAACCGGTCTATACTTTACACCCCAAACTCGTTACATGTGTGCTACTGCAGTTGTTTTTGTTGTTTATAGTTGATTGCTTTACAATGCAATAATGCTGATCGTTGAATTTCCTTTTCACTCTACCAAAATTCTTTTTTTCGTTTTTGGTCGCTACTCTCCTGTTCCACCTCCGCGGCCTTCTTTTAAAGCGAAATCAATAATCGGCTATTGGCTTTGTTGTTCCTTTGAATTTTCATTTGAGTTGCTTTTCTCCTTCAAGGTTACGGTCGCTAAGTTGTTGTAGTTGTTGTTTTTGTATGTTGTCATGATTCTTCTTAGCTTTGTTTTGTCGCCACCGAAATTCGCAAATAAGTCCTTCAGTATGGCATCATTATGCTGATTAAATCTTTTTAATTAAACTCTGACGAGAATCTGTAACGGAAATTAAAATGGATTGAGAAATTAATTAGAAAATGCTGAAGGAAATGGGAACTAATAAGTGACAAATATTTTTGTTTTATTCATTTTTATGATTTAGTCAATTTTATTAGCTGGCATAAATAAAAATGCTACATAAAAGTGGTGAGAGCCATTTATATTTATATCAACAAAGGTTGCAAGTCAGCGGATATTTAATATAACCTGTTTTTGGAGTACATAACATTTTTCGAACCTATTTCTTTTTTCGGTGCCCTTTAAATATTTTGTTATTATAAAACCGGTTACTTCCTAGAACCACTTACTTTAAAAAAATCGGTCATTTTATGGAACCGGTAACTTATATAGAGCCGGTTAGTTTTCTAACACCGGTTAATTTGCTGGAACCAAGTATATTTATAGAACGGGTTTCTTTTCTCGAACCGCATTTTTTTCCAGAATCAGCTAATTTTCTAGAATCGGTTACGTTTATACTATGCTAGATACGTGGATGACATAATATGCGTTTTAACTAATAATAACGAAGAGCTTGTACTGGAGTACCTCAACAAGCAGCACGGAAATATAAAATTTACAATGGAAACCTAAAAAGATGGAGGAATCAACTATCTAGACCTCACGATAAATATTGATAAAGAAGCCAAAAGATTTAACTATGACATATATATAAAGCCAACGGCCACCGACATAATAATACATAATACCTCAAATCACCCCCAACAGCATAAAAATGCAGCATTAAGGCACATGGTACATAGACTTGAAAGAACACCTCTTACACAAGAGGCATATAAGAGAGAAATTGAGGTCATATATAATATCGCTGCAAACAACGTATATAAAAAAGCTCTAGTAGATAAGCTCAGAAGGACAAATGGAGAACCAAAAGGAAATAATGAAAAGGAAAATAATAGCTGGACGACTATGACATATACTGGAAAAACAACATATAAATTGGCAAACTTCTTAAAAAAATACAGCACTAACACAGCATTCAAAACATCGAACAATCTACGGCGAAAACTAAGAACTAATACTAACTCAGAGGATCCATTTAGCAGCCACGGCGTATACAAGTTTACCTGCGGATGCCAACATAGTTACAAAGGACAAACAGGACGGCAAATAAGAAAGAGGTTCAGAGAACATATTAGAGATTACAGCAAAAAAATAAGGAATCCAAACATTATACCCGAGTCTAACTTCGCGAATCATATGGTCGAGAATGAATGTTCCCCAGCAAACATCAATAAAACAGTTAGGGTTCTTCACATACAAGCAAAAGGCCGACATCTCAACGTACTCGAAAACATGGAAATCTACAAACAGAAAACATTCGACGGTAGAATAATAACCGAGCAGATAAACACAAATTCCGACACAATATTCAAGCCTTTAAAACTTGTTTACAAGAAACAAAGTAATCACACAGGTACAACAGACAAACACACAACAACAAAAAAACACAAAACAATTAACGCACCAAAACAACAAACCCACAAAGAAGGTCTATCGACTAAAATTATGGATTTTTACTTGCCCCAGTCAGCCACACAAATCGATCAGTAAAAACCACCCTCGGTTCTGAATGATCACTCAGCACATACACATAAATACACAAGCATCAATTTTGACAATACCTGCTCATGTATATACGAACTATAAATACAGGGCAAACGACAACAACAGATCAGAACGAAAATCAACACTGATGATGGGACAACGCCGAAAGCGGTTTGTCTCAAAACCAAATTTGACAAGGGATGACGGAAAATCGTTCCAATATACATCACAAACGGCAACTTTTCTAGAAGCGATAATTTTTCTAGAAATGTTAAATTGAATAAACTCTCTTAACTCTTATGGAACCGGATACTTTTATGGAAAGGGTTTTTTGGATAACATATGTAGAACCTGTTGCCTTTATAGAACGGGTTACTTTTATAGCACCGGTTACTATTATAGAACCGGTTACTTTTATATAACTGGGTAATTTTATGGATCCAGCTTCTTATGAAGAACCGGCTATTCTTACAGAAAGTAGCTTTTTTATAGGACCGGTTACTTTTCTAAAACGGGTTTCTTTTTTGAACCGGTTATTTTTGTAGAATCGTTTACTTTGCTTGAACTGGTTACTCTTATAGAGTCGGTTACTTTTCTGGAACTGGTTACTTTTATAGAACCGGCTGCTTTCTTTGCTTTTTTGAAACCAGCTACTTTTGTGGTTACTTCCTGGGTTATGTGACAATGTTCGGACAATTGTCCCTTATGAATTTTTCCTTCAACAATCGGTAATTATGAACATAGTAAAAATATCGTCTCTAATCTCATATTGGAAGCACAAGGTAAAAGAGAAATGTGGTAATTTTACAGATAATAATCTAATTCCTAGGGATGGGACATATTTAAGCGCGTAGACTCTTTATCCAGGATTTATTGTAGATTAGTGCATGTGTAAACTTGGTTGTTGTTTTTGTTGTAGTGACAAGGACACTCCCCGAAAGCCTTGGGGAGTGTTATCGATGTTGATGGTTCTTCGCCGGATGCAGATCCGGTACGTTCCGGTACCAAGCCCGACCATCTCGGGAACGATTTGTTATGACCATATACGACCTTCTAGACCATCCCGCTCCACCGCCCTCCCACCCCTAGACCCATGAGGGTTCGAGGTCGCCAGAGCCTCGGCTGTTAATGAAACAGGATTTGCCACGGATACGTGAGGTTGACAATTGGGTTGGAGAAGCTATATATTGCGCTGGCAACCCCTTGAAAGGGTTGCGGTACACAACCCCTTGAATCTATTTGGTATTTTGGCCGCCTCTTATGACAGGCATACCTACCGCGGGTATATTCTAACCCCCTAACCTGCTGGGTTATGTAAACTTGGTCTTAGTGTGTTTGAATACTTAAAGCAAAAGTATAGTTTTCCTACAAGGATATAGTTTAGAGCTCTACTATTTGCCAAAGCTCGAAGAAGGTAGCCTTAGGCAGCACTAATAGATTATCTGAACAGACTGGTGCTCTGGAAACCAGAAAATCAAAAGACGTAGTATAAAATGGGAAAGGTAAAAAATAACCGAGCTCAGTCCACGACATGGACAGAGTAGTTTTAAATAGTACAGTATCCGGCGATATATTCAGGGTATTTATGTTTTGCGGTTTTCCAAAGAGTTCTAAGATAGAGCGCTTTTGAAACAGCAGTCGAAATATGATGATATTACACTCAGCACTCGGTAAGTTGTTGCTCTTCTTACAAAACTTTCTTCGTTCTGTTATATTGATGTATTCAATTATGAAAAGAAAACGTGACGGATGAAGCGTTGTTTTGCTAAATTAATAGCCCTCAATCGAGCAAAAACAGAATTATTGCGTCAGATAAATCCGGCTGTCATAGGAATGTGCCGGAGGCATATTGACCAAAGTTATCATTACTAACATCATCACATCCAAATTTGTGTAGGTTTAAACGAAACTTCTTGATCACTCTTTCCCCTCGCCAAAAGATGTTACCAATGATGCAAGAAATCAAAGTTGTAAGAAATAACAATATGCAAATAACGTTCCTAATGTGTAATTTTTTGTTGTTTTATATCGATTTGTGGGAAAGGCCGAGCTGTTGTTGTCAGTCACATTTACATAACTACACATGTAATTGCCTATGAAAGCCGAAAATTTTACACATTATCTATATCTTTTAAGCTGATTTCTTCCAGCACGTGTGCATATAGGTAGGTACGTATGTACATACATGTGTCAGTGACAGTCTACTCTCCGAGGTTAGCGCATGCTGGAAACAACTTCGAAAATACACACTAAGATTGGTTAAAAAAACCTTAAGTAGCCCAATTCTAAATATTCCCTCGGAAATTTGTGCTCGCGGATTTTTTTTCCCCGCGGATAAATTCCTCCAATTCTTTTCTCATATGGAGAACAATAATTGGGGAATAGTAATTTCGAATTTTCGAAGTCAGCTGTTTTGTCAATTGAAATTCGTTATGCATTTCTTATTTTGTTTAAAAAATTGAAAGTTTTAATTATTGTTGCGAATCTTATATATTATTTCTAATTGCTGTTTTTATTTGCAAGTCCCTTTTTCGCTCTTATTTGGAATCCAAATCTATAAATACATTTTGGTTGTAAAGATGGGGTTAGTGCCATTAGCGAGCTTTGGGTATTATTAGTCGTAGTGCTTTTCTTTAGCTATATTTTATGAAAATAATTTGTTAAAAATAAACGATTGTGAGCGCACAAAGAAATCTATTTATACCATGGCACTATTGTGGATATTTGAATAGAACTAACACTGCATTACCGGCAGTTGCTAACATTCGCCAGATGGCAGCGTGAGCTGATTGAACAGCTGATTTCTGTTGATAATTGATTTTTATATTTGTTCCGCAAGATGCGCACGGGTACGGCTGGTTTGTTTGTAATTAAGAAATAAAATATAAACAATGCGCAGTATTGCATTTCATGTGGTATTCACTGAAATGAGTAATGAATTGGTGCCACAGCGACATCAAAAGGGCAGCATAATAAGAAGAAGACGGCGGGATAACACAAATCCGCCGGAGTTGCCTGCTTTCATTCAGCAAACCAATTTTCTGGCATCCAGGGCGAGTTGAATTCGTCATATTCGTCAATTCGCCAAAACCTATTTAAGCCTTTTAAAATATCCTTGCGCAATTTTTGGATGGCTGCACCAAATATACCAAAAACACTTCCATTGCTGATGATATACTTTTCGACTTAAAATAAAGAATATTGCGGTAGAATGTACATATATTAGCACAAATTTGTACAAACGAGTGTTCTTTCTTAAAAGAACCAATTTCTTTTAACTAGTTTGATGCATTCCCTTTAATTTAACAAGTGAAAAAACTCCTAAAAATGGCAGAGAAATCTCCCTCTCACTCACATTGTTCAGAATAGGAGGAAAGGGAGAAGTGAAAACACTCACAAGGAAATTTTATTTAGAATACGAGGAATGGGAGAAGGGAAAAAACTCGCACGGACTTTTTGTTTAGAATTGGGCTGATCGTCTCTAATCCAATATTGGAAGCACGAGATAAAAGAGAAATGTGATAATTTTACAGATAATAATTTAGTTCCTAGGGATGGGGCATACGTAAGCGCGTAGATTATCTATCCAGGATTTGTTGTAGATTAGTGCATGTGTAAACTTGGTCTTAGAGTGTTTGACTACTTAAAGGAAAAGTACAGTCTTCCTAACAGGATGTAGTTCAGAGCTCTACTATTTTCCAAGGCTCGAAGAAGGCAGCCTTAAGCAGCACTAATAGATTAACAAAAACTTTCTTAAATATAAGCGAATATCCAATATCTGAACAGACTAGTGCTCTGGAAACCAGAAAATCACAAGCAAATGGAAAAAGTAAAAAATAACCGGGCTTAGTCGATGACGTCGACAAGGTAGTTTTAAATAGTACAGTATCCGGCGATATATTTAGGAAATTTAGGTTTTGCGGTTTTGTAGGATTGACCGAGTTCTGAGATAAGGGGTTTTGCAACGAATCCTGAAATAGGGCGTTTTCCAAACAGTTCTGAGATATGGCGCTTTTGAAACAGCAGTCGAGATATGGTGATATTCCACTCAGCAGTCGGTAAGTGTGCTCTGTTACAAAACCTTCTTCGTTCTGTTCAATTGATAATACATTCAATTATGAAAACGAAACGTGACGGATGAAGCATGTTTTGCTAAAATAATAGCCCTTAATCGAGTAAAAACAGAATTATTGCGACTGATAAATCCGGCTGTCATAGGAATGTGCCGGAGGCATATTGACCAAAGTTATCATTTCTAGCATCATCACATCCAAATTTGTGTAGGTTTAAACCAAACTTCTTGATCACTCTTTCCCCTCGCCAAAAGATGTTACCAATGATGCAAGAAATCAAAGTTGTAAGAAATAACAATATGCAAATAACGTTCCTAATGTGTAATTTTTTGTTGTTTTATATCGATTTGTGGGAAAGGCCGAGCTGTTGTTGTCAGTCACATTTACATAACTACACATGTAATTGCCTATGAAAGCCGAAAATTCTACACATTATCTATATCTTTTAAGCTGATTTCTTCCAGCACGTGTGCATATAGGTAGGTACGTATGTACATACATGTGTCAGTGACAGTCTACTCTCCGAGGTTAGCGCATGCTGGAAACAACTTCGAAAATACACACTAAGATTGGTTAAAAAAACCTTAAGTAGCCCAATTCTAAATATTCCCTCGGAAATTTGTGCTCGCGGATTTTTTTTCCCCGCGGATAAATTCCTCCAATTCTTTTCTCATATGGAGAACAATAATTGGGAATAGTAATTTCGAATTTCGAAGTCAGCTGTTTTGTCAATTGAAATTCGTTATGCATTTCTTATTTTGTTTAAAAAATTGAAAGTTTTAATTATTGTTGCGAATCTATATATTATTTCTAATTGCTGTTTTTATTTGCAAGTCCCTTTTTCGCTCTTATTTGGAATTCAAATCTATAAATACAATTTTGGTTGTAAAGATGGGGTTAGTGCCATTAGCGAGCTTTGGGTATTATTAGTCGTAGTGCTTTTCTTTAGCTATATTTTATGAAAATAATTTGTTAAAAATAAACGATTGTGAGCGCACAAAGAAATCTATTTATACCATGGCACTATTGTGGATATTTGAATAGAACTAACACTGCATTACCGCAGTTGCTAACATTCGCCAGATGGCAGCTGTGAGCTGATTGAACAGCTGATTTCTGTTGATAATTGATTTTTATATTTGTTCCGCAAGATGCGCACGGGTACGGCTGGTTTGTTTGTATTTAAGAAATAAAATATAAACAATGCGCAGTATTGCATTTCATGTGGTATTCACTGAAATGAGTAATGAATTGGTGCCACAGTCGACATCAAAGGGCAGCATAATAAGAAGAAGACGGCGGGATAACACAAATCCGCCGGAGTTGCCTGCTTTCATTCAGCAAACCAATTTTCTGGCATCCAGGGCGAGTTGAATTCGTCATATTCGTCAATTCGCCAAAACCTATTTAAGCCTTTTAAAATATCCTTGCGCAATTTTTGGATGGCTGCACCAAATATACCAAAAACACTTCCATTGCTGATGATATACTTTTCGACTTAAAATAAAGAATATTGCGGTAGAATGTACAAATATTAGCACAAATTTGTACAAACGAGTGTTCTTTCTTAAAAGAACCAATTTCTTTTAACTAGTTTGATGCATTCCCTTTAATTTAACAAGTGAAAAAACTCCTAAAAATGGCAGATAAATCTCCCTCTCACTCATATTCATACCTACTTTTCTCCCATAACCGGTTTGCGCTTTTTTTAACATTGTTCAGAATAGGAGGAAAGGGAGAAGTGAAAACACTCACAAGGAAATTTTATTTAGAATACGAGGAATGGGAGAAGGGGAAAAACTCGCACGGAACTTTTGTTTAGAATTGGGCTGATCGTCTCTAATCTCATATTGGAAGCACGAGATAAAAGAGAAATGTGATAATTTTACAGATAATAATTTAGTTCCTAGGGATGGGGCATATGTAAGCGCGTAGATTATCTATCCAGGATTTGTTGTAGATTAGTGCATGTGTAAACTTGGTCTTAGAGTGTTTGACTACTTAAAGCAAAAGTACAGTCTTCTAACAGGATGTAGTTCAGAGCTCTACTATTTTCCAAGGCTCGAAGAAGGCAGCCTTAAGCAGCACTAATAGATTAACAAAAACTTTCTTAAATATAAGCGAATATCTAATATCTGAACAGACTAGTGCTCTGGAAACCAGAAAATCACAAGCAAATGGAAAAAGTAAAAAATAACCGGGCTTAGTCGATGACGTCGACAGGTAGTTTTAAATAGTACAGTATCCGGCGATATATTTAGGAAATTTAGGTTTTGCGGTTTTGTAGGATTGACGAGTTCTGAGATAAGGGGTTTTGCAACGAATCCTGAAATAGGGCGTTTTCCAAACAGTTCTGAGATATGGCGCTTTTGAAACAGCAGTCGAGATATGGTGATATTCCACTCAGCAGTCGTTAAGTTGTTGCTCTTGTTACAAAACCTTCTTCGTTCTGTTCAATTGATAATACATTCAATTATGAAAACGAAACGTGACGGATGAAGCATTGTTTTGCTAAAATAACAGCCCTTAATCGAGTAAAAACAGAATTATTGCGTCTGATAAATCCGGCTGTCATAGGAATGTGCCGGAGGCATATTGACCAAAGTTATCATTTCTAGCATCATCACATCAAATTTGTGTAGGTTTAAACCAAAACTTCTTGATCACTCTTTCTCCCTCGCCAAAAGATGTTACCAATGATGCAAGAAATCAAAGTTGTAAGAAATAGCAATATGCAAATAACGTACCTAATGTGTAATTTTTTTGTTGTTTTATATCGATTATGGGAAAGGCCGAGCTGTTGTTGTCAGGCACATTTACATAACTACACATGTAATTGCTTATGAAAGCCGAAAATTTTACACACTTTCGATATCTTTTAAGCTGATTCCAGCACGTGTGCATATAGGTAGGTACATATGTACATATATATGTCAGTAGCAGTCTACTCTCCAAGGTTAGCGCTTGTTAGAAATAACTAGGAAAATACACACTAGATTGATTAAAAAAACCCTTAATGTAAATCGATTTTTAAAGTACCCAGCTGAATAAGTAGAAAGGTTAAAAGGAAGTGCTAGACACTAAGTGCAACCGCTCATACATTAGACTTAAAATTTTTTCCTCATCATGTGGTCGTACATATGAACGCACTAAAATCATTTTCATGTATGTTTGTGATATCTTGATGTTATCAAAGCTCGTAAATAACTCTTAAGCAGGGGCCGAAACTGTTATTCCTTTTATAATATAAGTCCTTGCAAAACTATTAATTTTGGACTTTTAATATATTTGGATCAAGATAAAAATTATTTTCGGATTTTTATTTTTTTAGTCAGATAGAATTAGTTAAACTCGGACTTTTAAAAATAAAGTCCGGAAATAAAAGTTAAATCCGGACTTTTATTTTTTAACGCCAAAATAAAAGTCCCGCTTGATAACAAAGAAACGGCTTATCCGAAACAAACAATTTTTCTTAATTCGGATCAGCCGTTTCTTTGTTATGAAGCCGGACTTTTATTTTGGCCTTAAAAATAAAAGTCCGGATTTAACTTTTATTTCCGGACTTTTATTTTTAAAAGTCCAAGTTTAACTAGTTCTATCGGACTAAAAAAATAAAAATACAGATTTTACTTTTATATAAGGACTTTTATGGAAATAAGTCCGAAAAATAAAAAGGATGCATAATTCGACATGATATTGCTATAGTTATACCTGGGAACTCAAACATTTTCACTTAGGGAAATTTTTTGAC
>JARSSU010037032.1:0-10766 GCA_029619165.1 Eurosta solidaginis
ATATACTTAATTAAAAAAATTAAACTGGGTTGATTTGCATGGACGAAAGTTACCCATATCGCGCCAATCGATTTTTCGATAGGTTTTGGGATCAGAAAGAAAAATGATTACACTAAGCATACCAAAAAAATAATTTTGAGCTGAAAAAATTTGAGTTTTTTTGAATTATTTTATTGATTTTTAAGGTTTTTTTTAAAAATCGAAATGAAAATTTTTTAAAGTAGGTCATAAAAAAACCTTAAAAATTAAAGAAAAAAAAGTCAAAAATAAAACCAAATTTTGCTGGCTACGAAAAATGTTGGTGTGTTTTTTTTTTGGGTATGATTAGTGGAACTTTTTTTACTGAGCCCAAAACATATCGAAAAATCACGATGGCGCGATATAGGTTAGATCGACAGCTTAATATACAGCAAGGCATTATTTCTGATGGATTGATGAGACTGTAACAGTTGACACCCAAACCAGTGTCGCTAGACAGCGACACTGGTTTGGTGTCAAACTGTAACAGACGCATCAATCCGGAGCAGAAATATGCACTTCTGTATATTAAGCTGGGTCGATTTATTAACCTATATCGCGCCATCGATTTTTCGATAGGTTTTGGGCTCAGGAAAAAAAGTTCCACTAAGCATACCCAAAAAAAACAATTTTCGAGCCAGCAAAATTTGAGTTTTTTGACTTTTTTTCTTTAATTTTTAAGGTTTTTTTATGACCTACTTAAAAAATTTTCATTTGATTTTAAAAAAAAACCTTAAAAATCAAAGAAAAAAAAGTCAAAAAAAACTCAAATTTTGCAGGCTCAAAAATTTTTTTTTGGGTATGCTTAGTGCAACTCTTTTTTCCTGAGCCCAAAACCTATCGAAAAAATCGATGGCGCGATATGGGTTAACTTTCGTCCATGCAAATCAACCCAGCTTAATGTATATGAATATGTGAAGGGGGAATAGTCGAGAATCGCTCTCGGGCAATGCCTTGAGGCCAGAAGCTGCAGATCTTGGAAAACATATTTGTTGAGTTGTGGGAAAAAATGCGGGTACTGGCGAGAAAATCTAGCTGTTTAGTATACTTAGCTCCGTAAAGTTGAAGCCTTGCTACTTAAATAAAGGCTTTGTATAGCAGCCGCTAGGAATGAAGCCGGAAGCAGACGTGATGGTAGGAGTAATTCAGCTAAGTAGCACTGCTGTAAGTCGTTGTGTCTATGTTACGAAGACCATACCAACAGCACCACAATGACCATGTATTTCGTTCTCAATTCTGCGGTCCCATAGTTAAAAAGCTTTCTTCTTACTTGTTCAAAGGACACGTAGATTTTATCATGGCACCATCTGTAATACATACATAGTATCAGACGCATATAAATGCAAAAATGTTAATCAAAAACTAAGAATTTTCTAATATTCAAAATTTTTTTGTTGTGCAATGTTAATGTATTTTAAAATTTAAAAATACTTCGACATTCACAATAGCGATTTTCTAAGGCGTTGCCATATTTAAAATTGCTAATTGTAATAATTGCGTTATAGCATATCTCTACTTTGAGCTTTATTGCAGACTTAGGCACCTCAAAGGATTTAACGTTAAATCTTGCAAGTTTTGTCATACAAAATTAAATCTCGAAACGCAAATTTTTCTCCATTAAATCTTCTATAATTTGTTCAATAATTACAATATTTCAGGTATGGCAACCTACAATTCATGTGTCATGTAAATTTGATAGGAAATATTTTAAGGTAGAGCGAGATAAGTTAATAAAAAAACATATTGGTCCAGAAAGTATTCGTTATGCAGAACAACATGGTAGAGTTTTCACGTTGACGAGTTGGAGGTGAAGCATTTTTGGGTATGAACTACGTGATGAGCTACCACGTATTACCCACTATGAGAAGCTACTGGTCGACTGATGAAGATATGGGCGTTCCTTTTGTAGCCAATGTCATGCCACGAGTAAGGTTTGAACACATACGTGAAAACTTACATTTCTGTAATAACGATGATCAGTCACAAGTTACTGATAGATCTTATAAAATAAGACCTGTAATGGAGCATTTTAATGAATGTTTTCAAAAGACAATTAATAATTCAAAGCAACAATCAATAGACGAGCATATGATAAAGTTTAAAGGCCAGGTTATGAAACAGTACCTAAAAAACAAACACATAAAATGGGGATTCAAAATGTGGTGCAGAGCTGAATCAACTACAGGATATCTGTTTAAATTTGATTTATATACGGCAAAAACAAAATAATACCGAAAATGGTTTGGGTGAATCAGTTATTTTGAATCTGACCCAACAGTTAAATGGTCTTGGCTGTGAAGTATTTTTTAATAATTTTTTCTATTCGCCTCTTTTGCAATATAAACTAAGAATTAATAATACTAAAGCGTGTGGAATTGTAAGAATAAACAGGAAAAACGTGCCAAACATTGCCGTTGGACAAACATATGTCCAGGGGGGAAATCCATTGGGAAAGTTTTCAGGGCATATCGTTTTCTCAAATGGATGGACACAAATCCGTTCATATATTGTCCATTTCATTTCACCCATCGAAACAGACTTCGTAAAGAGGCGAAGGGCTGGGTCGCCGAAAAAGTAAATATTACGTGCCCAGAGATGATAATTAAATATAATACATATATGGGTGGTGTTGACCCAATGGACCAGCGAAAAGTCTGCTATGAAGTTGATCGCAAAGCAAAGATAAAATACTACTTACGCCTTTCATTCGATATAATGGATATTGCTATGAACAACTCATATTTGTGTATAAAAAGTTACATGAGAAGAAACTTGTAGAGGGACCAGTTTTGAGCAGTCTAGAATTTCGTCAAAATATTGCTCGAAGTCTTATAAATGAATTTTCATGTAGGCAAAGAGCCAGTCCGTATTGAATAAACCGAAGAGTCAAGTCGGTGTGAAGCGAAGTTTACCAATGCATAATAAGCAAAAAGTAAATAACATGAAGAGGTGGGTAAATTGCGCTAAGAAGCGGATTGAAAATAGGACGCATAACATATGTGTAATGTGCAACGTTCTCCTCTGCTATACTAGCAAAAGAAACTGCTTTGCAGATTTTCATAAATGATTTATTTTCCAAAATCTATATATTTCCCAACAAATTTTTAAAGTTTGCATTATTAGAAAACAAAATGTTTCCTGCTGTTGCGAAATTCCATTGAGGTTCATTGGGAAATATTTTTCGCACGAAATTACAAAAAAACTGTGAAATAAATTTAAAAGTCGAATTGTTTTTTATGTATTTTGCTTTCAAATCAACTAAATAAAACAGTTGTACAACAAAATTTACTTGTAGTTTTTTCGGTCCTGCAAGGGTTAAATAATAATCTTAATTCTAACGTGTTTATAAAATTTTAGATTTCCAATCCAATAAATAAAAAAACAGCTTTAAAAAACGCACTTACTGTCTTTAAGGGATTTTAATGCCAATAAATTTTCTGCCATTTCAATTTACTCATTAACCAAATGAATACTCATTCAAAATTCACAACGAAAGATGAAACAAGGTCTTCCATTTGAAGTTTGATTTGTAAAGCTGTAATGCAACATTGCCTAGTTCTTAAGTAAATACAATGAACACATCCATGTATATGCAACCATGTATGCATGAAGAATAATGAATCAAGACGAAATGGGGGACTTCCGGTTAGGCAACCAAAGAATAAGACGTGTTTCAATCTATGGAAATTAATCTAAAAAGTATTATTCCATCCGCCACTATATCTCGAAGTTTAAATCTGAGGTCTGGGGCGATAACCCTTAGTAAATAAATAAGGCCAAATTTATTTAATTACCAAAAAAATCCACGAATCGAGCTTGCAAATGCTCTCATCAAAGCAGGAGCGGAATTTCCACCATCAGCCACCACTCAACAGCTACGCAAGCTTCTACTATTTAATTAAATTTGTTATATTTATACTTATGTGATAAACTGTCTAGTATGTAAGATTTATAAATCAGTAGACTGAAATAAATAAATAAGATATCGTCGGAGTTGGATCAAACCTCTGCTCTACCGCTCCCATAGATATTGCCGATAATTCTAAAACTGCCGCTGCCGTTAACACCGCTGGCTATTCTTCCACCGTGGCCTGGCTATTCTACCATCACAGCCATACTACCGCCGACGAACCAAATAAAGGCAAACAAATAACGCCAACATTTGCTGATTTAGACGAGGAAGTTGTAGGCTTAAAAACCGAACTCCAATTAGGGGTACAAGACGTTTGGATTTTGGTGATATTGAGCACGCTCTCCCCAAATTTAGTGGGGATGATGTGTCACATAAAGTACGCGATTTTTAAAGAGATTTGGAGAAAATTATGGACTCCACAGGGGCTGACGATAATTTCAAGCTACTTGCTCTCCGTCGCTCATTGATACAACAGCTCGTGTGTTTTTATCGACAACGCCAGCGCTATGCCGCTTTGAAGAATGCACTGATGGCCAAGTTTGACGACGTAAGCCATATGGTCGCCAAGCCTAAATATTACCCACTGGAAGAAGCTACAGGCCTGCCAAAATACTGCTCTCAGATCGCCACGAGCTGTCTTCTTGTGTCCTCAGAACACCATCTACATAATGAGGCGAGAATACTCCCCATCAGGGAGAGAAATGAGATGCTACCAAACAGTTCCTGTTGAATACCCAGAAACCTGGGCACCCCAACAGACATCTGATTGATGAGCCAACACCGCCTAGGAGCTTAAGGAGTCATCTCCGTAAGCATTTTGAGGAAATACGGCACCTGAGAACCCAGCCGTATGAAGCAAAAATACACAAGCAGGTCCTTGGTGAACTCCACAAACAGGCGTCGGACCTTTATGCCGGGAATTGCCGGCGAATCCAGTACTCAAAGAAAAGTACCCAAAACTTGCGGAGGAGGAACGAATACTCCCCAGGGAAACGCGTGTCACTCTTGCTCAACTTCGTTCTGGATACTGTAACAGGTTAAACTCTTACCTATCCAGAATCAACCCCGGCATACAAAATGTATGCCCCGCTTGCAATGTGTCCCCACATGACACCAACCATCTCTTTAATTGTAAGTGGAACCAACGCCTCTAACACCCCTTTCGTTATGGTCCACCCCTGTTGAAACAGCAAGTTCCTTGGACTCCCGTTAGATGATATTGATGACAATGTGTGATCGGTCGCAGCTGTTAGTGGGGCGAAGCACTGCTACAACAACAAAAAGAACAACGTAAGCAGTCGACAAGATATATAGCGAACGTTGTCGGAACGCCGTTGGAAGAAAAAAGAGGAGTCGATGCATCTCTACGTACTGACTATGCAGGCTTGGCAAAGCGTGCCAATATTCATGAAACTGAAGTAATCGATTTCATTATTGATAGTATCGGAAATGTGCCAAATATGCAAATTTTGTTGACCGCACGCACTCTTAACGAACTTAAATCTATTATAAGCCGTTACCAGCGCAAATATTTCGGTATAATATAAATACCAGGCAACAACCAGCAACAACAAATATAAAACAGCCAACAACAACAAATATAAAGCAGCCATCAACAACAAGCGCAAGACAACACACAACAGCAGGGTCAACTAAGCCGAAGACGAACGTGATTATGTGCTATAATTGCTCGCGAAGCGAGTACACAAAGCCCATTTGCCCATATCCATTACGCCAGATTGCTCATGTTCCTGGCGAATGGGCCACGACTATCGTTCTTGCCCGAATCCAGCGAAGATCCTGAAACACGGGATGATGTAGTCTTTGTAACTGATGACGCAGACTATCAAGAGAACATCTACGATAAACTCATCGTGATTATAACGTTTAAAGTAGATTTAGAATCAATATCTGATATAGTGCTTCTCTTTTTGATACGGTAGTCCGGATAGTTTGTAAAGGAGTCACTGGTCCCAAACAGCTGGTAAGGGGCATGCTGGTTACGATATCGAGGTTTGAAGGCCTTGGAGCTAAACTTTTATTTATAATTAGAAATACCAACAAAACGATATCCTCTAAGAAGGAATTATTAAAAATCAGAGGCAGTGTTGAAACCCATCATACATAATATTAATCGATTTGTAACTGGATCCGACGCACATTCTGCCATCACAAAGCTGAACAAACCTGCTGGTAAATATAACCAGAATGAAGCTATTGCCGATAACTTTCTAGCCTCCTGACTCCCCTGCTACCAATTTACATGACATTTTTAGTATTAATATTTCTCACGACAAAAGCGACGTTAACATAGATCCCAGCCTGCCTAAAGCAAGTACAGATGGCTCCTGAGTCAACCAAACTTACTGCCTTTGTGACCCCGTTTGGTCAGTATGAGTACTTAAAAATTCGTTTCGGACTGAAGAACGCACCTGCCGTTTTCCAACGCTTTATTAATAGTATTTTCGGGATATGATTGATGATAGGAAGATTATTGTCTATATGGACGATATTCTTTTGTTACTGAGACGTTTTGTGTTGCGGATTACCTGGTTGTGGACTGTATGCGGACCATCTAATCACGATGCACTGCTGCAGATTGCTTTGAAAGAGCGGTTTACCAATTGACGATAACTCACGTGTGAAATAATACGCGGGTGGTTAAATCAAATATGACTTTAATTATGAGTTCAATTATTACAATATAACCACTAAAACTATGTTAATTATTAATCACTAAATAAAGCGGGCGGTCGAATATGCAGCAAGAAGAATGATGATAAGAAAAAACAACAAAGAATGGCAATATAGAACAAATGTCAAAACTATTTGATAGATTGTGCTTGAGTATTAACCCTTTCGACACTAACATATATAAAAGTTGTGAATATGCAAATACGGACTCAACATACCGCCGCCCTTGAACTATCTAAGTATGTGCAAACGAATAGGTTCAAAATTTAAGATGACAATAAATTATTTAAAAAATTTACAATAGAAAAATATTGAAACGCAAAGAAAGGATTACAATTTGACTTATGACTATTCGTCGCAAAAAAGATCAGCCTTCGTTGGTAGTAGACATAGTTTAGCAACTGGTCGCACGTACTCTCCATTGGCCGTCTTCACTGTCACGACTCGCACGCGACCGTCAGTTCCGGGATGACTTCGAATTACCCTTGCGAGTGTCCACTTTGTCGGAGGGGTAGCTTCGTTAAAAATAGCTACAACATCACCTTCTTCAAAGTTTCGGGACGGCCGAAACCACTTGCTACGACGTTGTAAGCTGACGAGATATTCGTCTCTCCAACGGCGCCAGAAGTGTCGTCTCAAGTTTGAAATTAGCTGCCACCGTTCGTGGAGACTTCCCCGGAACCCTTGACCCTCAGGTTCCGGGATAGACTTAATCGGTTCACCGATGATAAAATGCCCTGGCGTAAGCGCTTCGAGATCGGTCGCACTTGTCGAAACTTCGCATAATGGGCGCGAGTTCACACAAGCTTCCACTTCCGTCAATAAAGTGTTGAATTCTTCGTAGGATAGTAGGGTTTCTCCCAAAACGCGTTTTAAATGGTATTTTATACGTTTTATACCAGTTTCCCAGTACCCGCCCATGTGTGGCGCGGTTGGTGGATTGAAGCGCCATTCTATATTGGACTCCGCAAAAAATGACTGCAGCGTATTGTCTGCCAAGCACTTGTCGTACATTGCGCGCAGCTCTTTCTCAGCTCCGACGAAATTCGTGCCATTATCGGAGAACATTGTTTTGCAAAAACCTCTACGATTGATGAATCGTTTGAAAGCGTTTAAGAACGCGGGTGTGGATAGGTCTCCGACGAATTCTAGGTGCATTGCACCAGTGCACATACAAATAAATGAACAGATGTATCCTTTCGTAGATTTTGCCCCTCTTCCATGCGTGAACTTGTACGAATAGGGGCCAGCGAAGTCTACGGCGGTGCGTGTGAAGCAGCGAACAAAGCTAATACGAGCGGCAGGAAGATCACCCATTGACTGCGTAGACGTGCGACGATTGAGACAGGTACATTTTACGCACTTGTGATAAATGCTACGAATTAGGTTACGAGCACCAATAACCCAATAGCGACGTTGCAAAACCACCTGCATTATACGTGGTCCAGCGTGTAAAGTGAAACGATGAATGTCGCAAATAATGAGACGTGATAGCGGCGAGTTTTTGGGTAAAATTATTGGATGCCTGATATCCTGTGCGACTTCTGCGGATTTCAGTCGCCCACCTACGCGAAGAATTCCATTTGAGTCGAGAAACGGCTGTAAGCGCAAAAGGCTACTTCGCACGGGATCGGTCTTTTTGCGCTGCAACGAGATATTTCGTTAGAAAAGTAAAAATTTTGATTATACTTAATTAAGCTGCGTTCCGCTTCTACTAACTCCAAACCACTTAGAGATCCCATATCGTCTTCAGCGAGACGTTGGATAGCAGCGCGAGCGTTGAAAATAAACCTTAAGGTGTAAGCTATGATTCGGCGCAACTTAACCCTCAACGGGTAAGACCGTCTCAAGACAGTCTTCTTCTTTTTGCCTTCAGAGTCCAGATACAAATTTTTGTCTGCAAAAATTACGGTAAATAAGAGCAAATTACTTTTAGTAGTATTTTAATGCATTATTTAATGTATTGTGACAACGCATTTCAAAGTTATTCTCAGTGAAGTGCGGGAACGAGTGAAGGAGCGTCAAAAAATTGGTTATCCAGTTTTGCATTTTTCATTTTAAGAGATAATTTAGAATAAAACAATCAAGTTCATAATTTTATGGTAAGTACCTTACATATTCTTTTTGAGTTTGAAAATGGTTTGAAGTGAAAAAGTAATTTATAGTGGGGTTGGGATTCGAAAAAAGCAAGGCCGTCTCAAGGCGGTCTTAGCGGTTTGTGGGTAAAAAATTATTCCATACTGACATAAAGATGTGCTTTCATTGCAGGGGAATATATAGTTTTGTGGTAAATATGGATCGCTCTGGACGTTCTTAAAAAAAGAAAATAAATTCGGAAGCATTATCCGATGAAGAATTGATAGACTTCATCGATTCCGTGGAAGTCGAAGACGAAACTTTCAGCAGTGATGACAGTATCGATAACCCTGACTATGTCGCTGATAACGGTGAGGGTAATGACTCAGCTGAACAGATAATTGTAAAATGTATAAATAAAATGAATGAGGCTCAGGATACGAGACTGTAAATTCATCGCCGTATATAAGTTCAATCAAACAACCAGTAGCTAGTTCAACACTGATTTTCGACGAATCGATTGGTTCACAAACCCCATACACATCGTCTACACCCATAGCAAAAAGATCGTTAAGATCGTCCAAAAACGCCTCGATCTCCATTATCTCCTACTGGACCGCCAGTTCAACCTAGTTTTACAATATATGCTAAATAAGCCGCACAAATGAGGTGGAAAATTATATACAATGGTGCCGGCGATAATGTTGTCTTGCCTATCACACGAGATCTTGGAGCCACGTCAAATATTGTCATTCGCTTACGATTCCCGATCTTGTACATCACATATTATATTTTGATAATTTTCATTACCTCTGTTAGTATACTTGCGAGCTCGTGCAATAAATAGTTTGGGTACAGTGAGAGGTAAGGGATTTCTTGGTCAATCGCATTCCTGGTTGCAAGCTGCCAACTGGCTACGTGAGCAAAGAAAGCAGAGGATTTTCTGTCGATTATGTGACCTTATTTCAAGGAGCCGGTGTGACCACGGTGTTATGGAAGAATAATAAATGTGTACGTCTGACAACTACATATGTTGGTATTGAACCATTTTTGAGAGCGAATACTGATATTCACCAGCGAAAGTATCAAGATATGATAGAAAACAAAAGCTTTTCATGCAAGGAAACTTTCCCCAGATCATTAGAAAATACAATGCTTACATGGGCCGAATCGATCTGATGGACAAGTCTTATCGGTCGTTATCATATTCAGACTAAAAGCCGAAATATTATGACTAGGATTTTTTATCACTTTGTGGACATGGCACCAACAAATGCTTATGTTTTGTATAATCGTATGCGTTCTGAGAAAGCAAACGATTTGAGCAATATGTCCGAAGGAAAAAACCAGTACAATCCTCCGCAATTCCGTGAGGAAATAGCTGCTGGTCTTATCCTTTTCAAAGAAAAGCGGACAGTTGGTAGACAGACATCGGGGCAAAGTATTGATCGCTCACTATCTGAACAGGCTGGTCTCTCAATGGTAGGAAAAGGGCTCTTCATCCTCTCGATGATGCGCGATTTGACGGCCATGATCACTTCCTAAAGTGGATGGATAGGAACGGGAAAAAACGCTACAAACATTGCAAACAGTCGGATAACCAGCCATTTGTTCCAAATGTAATCTGCATTTATATTGCAAACAGACAAAAATTGTTTTTGGAACTACGACCACAAAAATAAATAAATTTTAAGATGAGACTAGTCGTGCCCATCCCCCAAATGAATTAAAAATATCTATGTTGTGTTACTTTTCGTTGTTAAGGCCAAGCTTAAGTGCATTATTACTTTATGTTTTTGTAAGCTTTATTTAAAGAAAATCGTTTGAATTACGATCTTTTCATAATAGAAATATTTTAAAAACACGTGCCTACTTTTTTGTAATTTTATACACACGTGAACCGGCAAGACCGTCTGGAAACGGTGTTCACTATTTCTCCCATAAATATTTTTCCAGACATTATTTTTTACTGAAAACTTATTTATAAGCATACATAGCCAACATTTACATGCCCGAAAAATATGAACTTGATTTGAACAGTATTACGAGTTTGCCCGTTTGAGGG
>JARSSU010037037.1:0-22683 GCA_029619165.1 Eurosta solidaginis
TTGTTTTCTGCTTCGGTATGAAGATTTTCACATTCTATACTCGAGAGTCCTGTGTTCTCCAATAATGACGGGGAATCAGAATGACATGCAGTAATTTATGACATTTACCTTTTTATAATACAGATAAGCTTCATATTTTATAAATAGTATAAATCCGATTTAATTCTTCCACAAATCGTTCACCTGCCACTATGGCATGCACAAGTAGCAGGTGAAGAACTACGCTGGATCTATGACAATGGCGATTTGAAATTGGATGGTAAAATAGATAAGACAAAAAAAATAAAGCTTGTAATTATAGTTGTCTAAATTTTCTTATATTTAATAACTTTGATATTTGGTGTACCACCAAGTTGAATATTACACTCCCGCCTTTATCGTTTTCTATAGGTTAGTATTAAAGGTCTTCACGTTATTTATATTAATGAATGACGTTCTTAAACGAATATGTAAACGTATCGCTGCTGGACGTTTGTACAATACATATACCCTAACTTACTACTCATTGCATCACTCATGCTGACGCCCGTGGTATGGGAAAAGTGGTGTTGTGTTAAGCGCAACAGGTACGTCTTGCCTAAAACGGGTACCAGCTAGGTTTCGTGCTTATCGAATACAACTCAAACGCAGTACTTTTTTAGTGATACCACAGAGTTTCCCGGTCCGTCCTTATTCATCAGGTACCCTGTGCGAAATCGCATATTTCTTGGAGTAAGCTTCAGCACTTGTCTTATTAGGTTCGCTTATATTATTTCGACATTTTGTTAGCATTTCTATGTGTTTCCGGCATACAGAAAAACGAGGTTTTCTTTCAAATTGATCCAGTAAACCCGTGCTCATTAAACTAACCTGCAGATTATTTGTTCAATTTGACATACTAGCGATTATAATCCATCCAACAAATATTCGGCCTATATATATCTAACAAGATGATTCCCAGCTTATTCCTTCCGCTGGTTTCTGCAAACTCTTTACTTCAACCATTGTGTCGCTTATGCTTTTCGCCGCTGGGAGTTGTCGTCCCGTAATTCATTATAAAATTATCGCAGAAATCAAGATTTATTAACAAAGGAAATGTTTGATAGAGTATCTAGGCCTCTTTCTGTTCTACGGGGTTGGGATTTATGAGGAAGAGAACCAATCCCGTGTATTTGAGTTAAATATATATTTTTCGGTAAAATTATGGTCAACATTCATTCCAGTAATCATATGGTGAGACAAAATACAAAAATAGAAGAAGAAAATTTCAAAATGGGCGTGGCTCCGCCCTTTTTCATTTAATTTGTCTAGAATACTTTTAATGCCATAAGTCGAACAAAAATTACCAATCCTTGTGAAATTTGTTAGGTTAGGTTAGGTTAGGTTAGAGTGGCTGCCTCCGCTGTCCGAGCGGAGACTCACGTAGGCCGTTGTGACCCGTTGTGGTACCACGCGGTAGGGGCATAGATTCTATGACGACAACTGTTTTCTGTGAAAATAGGCGAAATCGGTTGAAGCCACGCCCAGGTTTATACACAGTCAACCGTCTGTCCTTCGGCTCGGCCGTTAACACGATAATTTGAGCAAAAATCGATATATCTTTACTAAACTTAGTTCACGTACTTATCTGAACTCACTTTATCTTGGTATAAAAAATTACTGAAATCCGACTATGACCAAGCCCACTTTTTCGATATCGAAAATTACGAAAAATGAAAAAAAATGCCATAATTCTATACCAAATGTGAAAAAAGAGAAGAAACATGGTAATTGGATTGGTTTATTGACGCAAAATATATCTTTAGAAAAAAACTTTGTAAAATGGAGATATCTCGAAAAATCGTCCTATAGAACTAAGGCCCACTCCATTTTAAAATACTAATTAGCACCTTTCATTTGATACCCATATCGTTACAAACACATTCTAGAGTCACCCTGGTCCACCTTTATGGCGATATCTCAAAAAGGCGTCCACCTATAGAACTATGGGCCCACTCTCTTTTAAAATACTAATTAGCGCCTTTCATTGATACCCATATCGTACAAACACATTCTAGAGTCACCCCTGGTCCACCTTTATGGCGATATCTCAAAAAGGCGTCCACCTATAGAACTATGGCCCACTCTCTTTTAAAATACTCTTTAATACATCCATTTGATACCCATGTCATACAAACACATTCCAGGGTTACCCTAGGTTCATTTTCTACATGGTGATTTCCCTTATTTGTCTCCAAAGCTCTCAGCTGAGTATGTAATGCTCGGTTACACCCGAACTTAGCCTTCCTAACCTCTTGTAGTAGTATGTGTTTACGTGGATAATGTTTGATCATAGAATTCACGCATGAGATGTTTACTGCTTGAAACATAGTATGATATGTATGAGAAGGAAACAATTCCTTTCTCTTTCTAACACACTGCCGTTTGACACTTCGGTCAGTGTCAAACTATTGTGGAACTCAGTGGTACACTGAACTAAAGGTCAAAATTACCGGGGTTGCTGCGGTGGAAAGCGAGGAAGGGAAACAAAAAAAGGAGCGGAATATCAGATATGGGTTGCTGTGATGGTAAATTTTTTGAACGAATATAGTATGAAAATGTAGTGCACCTATATGGGTCCTACAAAAGATTATACAAAAGTCTTGATTGGGGTATCGGAGGACGCGTAGTTATTCCAGTATTAAGAATACAAAGACGGGTGCTAAGTTTTTCCATCCGTTCAAAAGTTCCCCATCCAGAAATGTGGAAAGAGAAATGAAAAGACCCGTTTTGTCCTGTTATCAATAGTCCAAAAGCGAAAAAGTATTCGAATTATTGGAAGCGAGGCAAAAACGCGTATATTAATACCTGCCCCGACGGTTTGGTCGTTTTTAGCAATCGTCCCCTGTAATAAAGTATCACAATTTGTTAATTAAAATTGTCCAAAAACGAATGGATTTAAAGAGAGATTAGATTTATTTGTAATTTTACAACAAAAATTTTACGCAGTTTCGTTAGCAGCTCCTACACATTTCTTGGACCTAAGAAGTACAACAGTGCCAAATAGCATCCACAACAAAAAACGAACAAGAACAAGCATTTTATCAGGTGAGCGTGGCTGTGTATGTGCGTGCTGCTGCATATCCCACTTGTAGACCTTTACAATGGCTTGAAATGCAAGCTAAAACTGATTACCTGATTTCTTTACTGAATGTCTGTCGTTTTGTATGTGAACGCCGAATAGTCTTCCGATGCTTAGCGAATCTCTCGAATGCACCGCTGATGTAAACAGCAAAGCTAAAATCGAAGAGAATATTTCAGATAAATGTAATCAACGGCTAAGAGCGAAGAAAAAGAGAAACAGTCATACATACATGAAAACAGCTAAGAGCGAAGATGGCATTACTGATGCATATACATATATATCTAAATAATAATGTGATACAGAAAAGAGGAATATATAAGCTACCATTCGAGAGGGCTGTTCATGAAAGTACTAGACCCTAGAAGAAATAGGCAAACGAGGCAACTGAAAGTATAAAAGCAGCGGCAGTTGAGGAATTTTCAATCAGTTGATTTCAACGATTGTAGCATTAGCAGAAGGTGCAGAATAACCAAGAATTGCCTTAAATTCGCTGGAAATTATAGATCTAAGAAAAATTCGTTAATTAACCATCGCAAATTTCACATGCTCCGTAAACTACAACGTGAAAGAAAAGAAAAAATGTATCATAAGAAAAAATGTATCATAACAATAATAATGATAAAACAATTATTGCTAGGCATTCAGCTCGATTCGAACCCGCGATCTTACAAAACAGTAAGCCAATATAACAAAAAGAGATTTGGTTAGAAAATTGTTTCTATATCAGTAACTATTTTATCGCTGCTAACGGAAGACGATATTTGGTATATTATATAGGTTGTATTTTCGGCTTTCATATCATTTAATGTTCGTAACATCTCTCCGTACATGTTATCCTTACTACGTACATGAAGGCACACAGTTGGGTATATAATGTTTCGGTTCGCCCGAACTTAGACTTCCTTACTTATTTATATATGCATGTACCATAAATTACTTATTCTTCGAAAACTTTAAATTTGCCAAATGTTTATTATCAAATGGCGATGGGCGTTAAATAAATTGCAAAACATTAAATTTGTAATTAATGTTGTCGAAATAATATTTGGAAGCATCTGCACAGCATAAGAACGAAATAAAACAAGCAAACATACGCAATTTTCTTCCAGTAAGCAAATTTCCGCTTTAAAACCATTTTTTTATTTCATAGGTATTTTTTTTTGCAAACAATTAAAGTGGCCCATCTGCTTTAAAAAAGTGAACGCTGCTCTCTGTTGCGATCATCAGATTGTACTTATGACGCAAAACGTTTACCAAACAAAGAAGTAAAATAATAAATTGACCATTTTAATGAATTCACAAGAGTATTTCTTATTAATTATTCTGATGGGTATTTTTTTATTAAATTTAATTATGCTGGTTTCTGATTGCTTTTTAAGAGAAAATTTTGAGAATGCCAAATTTTAATATAAACAAGTAAGGAAGGTTAAGTTCGGGTGTAACCGAACATTACATACTCAGTTGAGAGCTATGGTGACAACATAAGGGAAAATAACCATGTAGGAAAATGAAACGAGGGAAACCCTGGAATGTGTTTGTATGACATGTGTATCAAATGAAAGGCATTAAAGAGTATTTTATGAGGGAGTGGGCCATAGTTCTATAGGTGGACGCCATTTAGGGATATAGCCATAAAGGTGGATCAGGGTTGACCCTAGAATGCGTTTGTACGATATGGGTATCAAATGAAAGGTATTAATGAGTATTTTAAAATGGCGTGGACCTAAGTTCTATAGATGGACGCCTTTTCGAGATATCGCCGTAAAGATGGACCAGGGGTGACTCTAGAATGCGTTTGCACAATATGGGCATGAAACGAAAGGTGTTAATGAGTATTTTAAAAGGGAGTGGGCCTTAGTTCTATAGGTGGACGCCGTTTCGAGATATCGTCATAAAGGTGGACCAGGGGTGACTCTAGAATGCGTTTGTACGATATGGGTATCAAATGAAAGGTGTTAATGAGTATTTTAAAAGGGAGTAATCCTTAGTTCCATAGGTGGACGCCGTTTCGAGATATCGCCATAAAGGTGGACCAGGGGTGACCCTAGAATTTGTTTGTACAATATGGGCATCAAACGAATGGTGTTAATGAGTATTTTAAAAGGGAGTGGGCCTTAGTTCTATAGGTGGTCGCCTTTTCGAAATATCGCCATAAATGTGGACCAGGGGTGACTCTAGAATGCGTTTGTACGATATGGATATCAAATTAAAGGTATTAATGAGTATTTTAAAAGGGAGTAATCCTCAGTTCCATAGGTGGACGCCGTTTCGAGATATCGCCATAAAGGTGGACCAGGGGTGACCCTAGAATTTGTTTGTACGATATGGGTATCAAAAGAAAGGTGTTAATGAGTATTTTAAAAGGGAGTAATCCTTAGTTCCATAGGTGGACGCCGTTTCGAGATATCGCCATAAAGGTGGACCAGGGGTGACCCTAGAATTTGTTTGTACAATATGGGTATCAAAAGAAAGGTGTTAATGAGTATTTTAAAAGGGTGTGGGGCTTAGTTCTATAGGTGGACACCTTTTCGGAATATCGCTACAAAGGTGGACCAGGGGTGACTCTAGAATGTGTTTGTACGATATGGGTATCAAATTAAAGGTATTAATGAGGGTTTTAAAAGGGAGTGGTGGTTGTTGTATAGGTGGTCGCATTTTCGAGATATCGCCATAAAGGTGGACCAGGGGTGACCCTAGAATTTGTTTGTACAATATGGGCATCAAAAGAAAGGTGATAATTAGTATTTTAAAAGGGAGTATTCCTTAGTTCCATAGGTGGACGCCGTTTCGAGATATCGCCATATAGGTGGAGCAGGGGTGACCCTAGAATTTGTTTGTACAATATGGGTATCAAAAGAAAGGTGTTAATGAGTATTTTAAAAGGGTGTGGGGCTTAGTTCTATAGGTGGACGCCTTTTCGAGATATCGCCATAAAGGTGGACCAGGGGTGACTCTAGAATGAGTTTGTACGATTTGGGTATCAAATTAAAGGTATTAATGAGAGTTTTAAAAGGGAGTGGTGGTAGTTGTATATGTGAAGGCGTTTTCCAGATATCGACCAAAATGTGGACTAGGGTGACCCAGAACATTATCGGTTGGATACCGCTAATTTATTTATATATGTAATACCTGGCAAGATTTTAAGGCTGTTTTATTTCGCCCTGCAGAACTTTTTCATTTTCTTCTACTTAATATGGTAGGTGTCACAACCATTTTATAAAGTTTTTTCTAAAGTTATATTTCGCGTCAATAAAACAATCCAATTACCTTACCATGTTTCATCCCTTTTTTCGTATTTGGTATAGAATTATGGCATTTTTTTCATTTTTCGCAATTTTCGATATCGAAAAAGTGGGCGTGGTCATAGTCGGATTTCGTTCATTTTTCATACCAAGGTAAAGTGGGTTCAGATAAGTACGTGAACTGAGTTTAGTAAAGATATATCGATTTTTGCTCAAGTTATCGTGTTAACGGCCATGCGGAAGGACAGACGGACGACTGTGTATAAAAACTGGGCGTGGCATCAACCGATTTCGCCCATTTTCACAGAAAACAGTTAGCGCCATAAAATCTATGCCCCTACCAAATTTCAAAAGGATTGGTTAATTTTGTTCGATTTATGGCATTAAAAGTATCCTAGACAAATTAAATGAAAAAGGGCGGAGCCACGCCCATTTTTAAATTTTCTTTTATTTTGTATTTTGTTGCACCATATCATTACTGGAGTTGAATCTTGACATAATTTACTTATATACTGTAAAGATATTAAATTTTTTGTTAAAATTTTACTTTAAAAAATTTTTTTTTAAAGTGGGCGTGGTCCTTCTCCGATTTTGCTAATTTTTATTAAGCGTACATGCAGTAATAAGAGTAACGTTCCTGCCAAATTTCATCATGATATCTTCAACGACTGCCAAATTACAGCTTGCAAAAATTTTAAATACCTTCTTTAAAAAGTGGGCGGTGCCACGCCCATTGTCCAAAATTTTACTAATTTTATATTTTGCGTCATAAGTTCAACTCATCTACCAAGTTTCGTCGCTTTATCGGTCTTTTGTAATGAATTATCGCACTTTTTCGGTTTTTCGAAATTTTCGATATCGAAAAAGTGGGCGTGGTTATAGTCCGATATCGTTCATTTTAAATAGCGATCTGAGATGAGTGCTCAGGAACCTACATACCAAATTTCATCAAGATACCTCAAAATTTACTCAAGTTATCGTGTTAACGGACGGACGGACGGACGGACGGACATGGCTCAATCAAATTTTTTTTCGATCCTGATTATTTTGATATATGGAAGTCTATATCTATCTCGATTCCTTTATATATGTACAACCAACCGTTATCCAATCAAACTTAATATACTCTGTGAGCTCTGCTCAACTGAGTATAAAAATTTCGTATGCATGAAAGACTTTTAAGGAATATTCATACCTATTTTGTATTAAGTGCATTAGGGTGGCATGAAATTTATGTAAAACGTTGTTTTTCTAGCACAGAAGTTAACTGTAAATATTACAACCACTAACGAATAGATATGAAACTTCTTGCTCTCTAAGAGCGAGCAAGATGGTTAATTTTTCGTAAACTGGTCATTTATGCCATCATCGTGGTTTATTTTATGATTCCTACTGAAAGTACACTGAAAGGAAAAGACTCGTAAAATCAACCGAAATACGGGTCAATTCAACCGAAATTTCTGTTAATTTTTATCCATCGCAACAAGATGTTGAATCAACTGCGCACAAATCGTTGATTCGTAATTGACCGTTTTAGTAGTCAAATGAACAAAAAAGTTGTTGCGACAGCTTTGTACGAAATGTAAGGCGCGATAACCTCCGAAGAGATCTAAGGCCGAGCTTCTCTTCCAATTTGGTCGTGCTCCTCTTGATTTTCCCTCAAATTGGCGGACGGGACCTACATGTTTCTATGCGACTCCGAACGGCATCTGCAAGGCAGATGACTTTTCACTGAGAGCTTTTCATGGCAGAAATACACTCGGAGCGCTTGCCAAACACTGCCGAGGGGCGACCCCGCTTAGAAAAATTTTCTTCTAATTGAAAAACCTTATTTCTAAAATTTTGATGTTGCTTTGCCCGGGGTGCGAACCCAGGGCATACGGTGTGGCAGGCGGAGCACGCTACCATCACACCACGGTGGCACTTACTAACCGAACGTCAATTGGGCGTACATCAAATATGCTGGCACACATTAAACATTATACACTTTATTATTTTGTTTTATTAAACGCACTTTCACCAAATTTTATATTTTATAATTTATTTAATTTATAGTTTTGAACTTCGCTTTGCAAATAGAAATGAAAATAGTAGTCACAAAACTGATTCTCAATTCTTTCAGTTGCAGCTCAGCTCATTCTCAATTTCTTCTCTCGCATGTAGTTGCCACACTTGATTGTTTCGAACAAAACTTGTAGTATAAATGTTTGACGTAACATTTTAAAAAGAGAACTTGTAAGTTATAGAAAAGTAAAGAATCAAATCGCAGGAAGGTAATTCACCACTGGAGTAACTTTACATGTAATTCGGCAAGTTTAATTTTCGTAACACTTTAAGTTGAAACGATTCCAAAACAACTCAAACTTTTATTTTGTCGGAAACATCAACATTAAAAAAGGATGTTTTTTATTATCTTATTAGATTCGTTCGCGTGAGTGAAAATTCGTAAAAACTTGAACAAAATGTTACTAACTTTGGAAAAATCCTGTTCGTTCAAACAAAACTTTTGCAACAAGAGGGCGCAATTTTGCATTTCGCTTGGAGGAGAAGTTGCAAAATTGTACCGATAAATAGGTGTCCCGGTATCTCATAATTTTTTGCACAGTAAATTCAAAAAAGGGTTTTTCGTTTTGTATTGATAACTGAAAAACTAGTTTTTTGTTGTTTTCCCATTTTGTGTGTTTTTCGATTTGGTGGTTTTCTTATTTTGGTATTTTTTTTTAAACAAGTGGCACCATCGTCATAAGTACAAAGTAGAGAGCGCAGTGAGCGTAAAATTCTCTTTGAAATTTGCTCATGTATTGACTGTTGATCGCTGTTGAAATGACCAGTGAGATCAGTTGTGTTAACAGAAAAATCAGTTAGATTGACCAGGAATCTGTCAATTTTACAGAATTTTGTTAACTTAAGAGCGACAATTTCTCTTCTGTTGAAATGACTAAACTAATTTGTTCGTTTGACAAAGAACTCGGTCGAATTAACCGTAATTCGATCAATTTCACCGAATCTCCGTTAAGTCAAGAACAACAGAACCGATTTGTTGATTTTACTAGCACCATTTCTTTCAGTGTAGTCGAATGGGGTATAGAACGATGCATGTTTGTGTTATGATTAAGATCCTGAAGGCGAAACTAAAAATTTTGCCCGTTCAAAGGCTATCCGTAGAATTCCGTTCTATCGAGGGGCCGCCGAGCAGAAAGCTGATCTGCGCAGAAATTCCTTGGCTTGCATAACTAGTGTTGAAGCAGCTTATAATTATTTTTTAAGTCATATATTTGGATACCTTATTACAATATTTCAGCCTAAATTTCTTTGAGTGCCATAATCGCAAATTTACTTAACTAAACGTATAAAATTGCATTACGTCATGACTGGGCTCTGGTCGCGGGTGTTTGTTAGCAAATCAACTCTTGCAATGTTCGAAAGAAAAGGCTTTACAGAGATTTACAAGGTATAACCGAAACAGCTGTTACCTTGTTCGTTCTGATGCCATGTTGCATAATTTTTTTTAAATTTGTTCAGCAAATAAGGAGGTAAAACCTTACACGAGGTGTTGACTGCTGAACGAAGTCAAAAATGTTGGCAAGGGTATCAGAAGACGCGTTTTGACATCGGTATATATGATCTTAAAAGAGAAATTAAAAATTTAACTTCTGTCAATAATATTTGCATAAAAAACAGGACGAATCTAACATAGCTGGAGGATCCATATTTATTCATCGCAGAACACTCTGGTTGGGTCCAAGACCGGTTACACAATATGGTATTACGGCACAAGAACAACCTTCGGCGTAGGGTGTTTCTGAGTGTGCAAAAATTAGGAAAGGTACATCGACCGCCCCGAAATTTGTAAACATGATTTGACAGAACTACAATTTTTCATTTCCATTTCCAAATAATTGATATTGAGGTCTCTCTCAATTTTTGTAAGTGTTTTTACAGGTTAGGACCTTTTGTACAGTTTTACTCACTCCAGTAAAAACAAGTAAGGAAGGCTAAGTTCGGGTGTAACCGAACATTACATACTCAGTTGAGAGCTATGGAGACAAAATAAGGAAAATCACCATGTAGGAAAATGAACCTAGAGTAACCCTGGAATGTGGTTGTATGACATGTGTATCAAATGGAAGGTATTAAAGAGTATTTTAAGAGAGAGTAGGCCATAGTTCTATGGATGGACGCCATTTAGGGATATCGCCATAAAGGTGGACCAGGGCTGACTCTAGAATTTGTTTGTACGATATGGGTATCAAATGAAAGGTGTTACTGAGCATTTTAAGAGGGAGTGGGCCTTAGGTCTATCGGTGGAAGCCTTTTCGAGATATCGCCATTAAGGTGGACCAGGGGTGACTCTAGAATGTGTTTGTACGATATGGGTATCAAATGAAAGGTGGTAATGAGTATTTTAAAAGGGAATGGGCTTTAGTTCTATAGGTGAACGCCTTTTCGAGAAATCGCCATAAAGGTGGACCAGGGGTGACTCTAGAATATGTTTGTACGATATGGGTATCAAATGAAAGCTGTTAATGAGTATTTTGAAAAGGAGTGATCCTTAGTTCCATAGGTGGACGCCGTTTCGAGATATCGCCATAAAGGTGGACCAGGGGTGTCTCTAGAATGTGTTTGTACGATATGGGAATCAAAGGAAAGGTGTTACTGAGCATTTTAAGAGGGAGTGGGCATTAGGTCTATAGGTGGACGCCTTTTCGAGATATCGCCATTAGGGTGGGCCAGGGGTGATTTCTAGAATGTTTGTACGATATGGGTATCAAACGAAAAGTGTTACTGAGCATTTTAAGAGGGAGTGGGCATTAGGTCTATAGGTGGACGCCTTTCGAAATGTCGCCATTAGGGTGGGTCAGGGGTGACTCTAGAATGTGTTTGTATGATATGGGTATCAAATGAAAGATGGTAATGAGTATTTTAAAAGGGAGTAATCCTTAGTTCTATAGGTGGACGCCTTTTTCGAGATATCGCCATAAAGGTGGACCAAGGGTGACTCTAGAATGTTTGTACGATATGGGTATCAAACGAAAGGTGTTACTGAGCATTTTAAGAGGGAGTGGGCATGAGGTCTATAGGTGGACGCCTTTTCGAGATATCGTCATTAGGGTGGGCCAGGGGTGACTCTAGAATGTGTTTGTACGATATGGGTATCAAACGAAAGGTGTTACTGAGCATTTTAAGAGGGAGTGGGCATTAGGTCTATAGGTGGACGCCTTTTCGAGATATCGCCATTAGGGTGGGCCAGGGGTGACTCTAGAATGTTTGTACGATATGGGTATCAAACGAAAGGTGTTACTGAGCATTTTAAGAGGGAGTGGGCATTAGGTCTATAGGTGGACGCCTTTTCGAGATATCGCCATTAGGGTGGGCCAGGGGTGACTCTAGAATGTGTTTGTACGATATGGGTATCAAATGAAAGGTGGTAATGAGTATTTTAAAAGGGAGTAATCCTTAGTTCTATAGGTGGACGCCTTTTCGAGATATCGCCATAAAGGTGGACCAAGGGTGACTCTAGAATGTTTGTACGATATGGGTATCAAACGAAAGGTGTTACTGAGCATTTTAAGAGGGAGTGGGCATTAGGTCTATAGGTGGACGCCTTTTCGAGATATCGCCATTAGGGTGGGCCAGGGTGACTCTAGAATGTGTTTGTACGATATGGGTATCAAATGAAAGGTGGTAATGAGTATTTAAAAGGGAGTAATCCTAGTTCTATAGGTGGACGCCTTTTCGAGATATCGCCATAAAGGTGGACCAAGGGTGACTCTAGAATGTTTGTACGATATGGGTATCAAACGAAAGGTGTTACTGAGCATTTTAAGAGGGAGTGGGCATTAGGTCTATAGGTGGACGCCTTTTCGAGATATCGCCATTAGGGTGGGCCAGGGGTGACTCTAGAATGTTTGTACGATATGGGTATCAAACGAAAGGTGTTACTGAGCATTTTAAGAGGGAGTGGGCATTAGGTCTATAGGTGGACGCCTTTTCGAGATATCGCCATTAGGGTGGGCCAGGGGTGACTCTAGAATGTTTGTACGATATGGGTATCAAACGAAAGGTGTTACTGAGCATTTTAAGAGGGAGTGGACATTAGGTCTATAGGTGGACGCCTTTTCGAGATATCGCCATTAGGGTGGGCCAGGGGTGACTCTAGAATGTTTGTACGATATGGGTATCAAACGAAAGGTGTTACTGAGCATTTTAAGAGGGAGTGGGCATTAGGTCTATAGGTGGACGCCTTTTCGAGATATCGCCATTAGGGTGGGCCAGGGGTGACTCTAGAATGTGTTTGTACGATATGGATATCAAATTAAAGGTATTAATGAGGGTTTTAAAAGCGGGTGGCCCTTAGATGTATATGTGAAGGCGTTCTCGCGATATCGACCAAAATGTGGACCAGGTGATCCAGAAAATCATCTGTCGGGTACTGCTAATTTATTTATATATGCAATACCACTAACAGTATTCCTGCCAAGATTCCAAGGGCTGTTGATTTCGCCTTGTAGAACTTTTTCATTTTCTTCTACTAATATGGTAGGTGTCACACCCATTTTACAAAGTTTTTTCCAAAGTTATATTTTGCGTCAATAAACCAATCCAGTTACCATGTTTCATCCCTTTTTTCGTATTTGGTATAGAATTATGGCATTTTTTTCATTTTTCGTAATTTTCGATATCGATAAAGTGGGCGTGGTTATGGTCGGATTTCGGCCATTTTTTATACCAAGATAAAGTGAGTTCAGATAAGTACGTGGGGCTAAGTTTAGTAAAGATATATCGGTTTTTGCTCAAGTTATTGTGTTAACGGCCGAGCGGAAGGACAGACGGTGGACTGTGTATAAAAACTGGGCGTGGCTTACACCGATTTCGCCCATTTTCACAGAGAACAGTTACCGTCATAGAATCTATGCCCCTACCAAATTTGAGAAGGATTGGTAAATTTTTGTTCGACTTATGACATTAAAAGTATTCTAGACAAACTAAATGAAAATGGGCGGAGCCACGCCCATTTTGAAATTTTCTTTTATTTTGTATTTTGTTGCATCATATCATTACTGGAGTTGAATTTTGACTTAATTTACTTATATACAGTAAAGATATTAAATTTTTTGTTAAAATTTGAATTAAAAAAATTTTTTTTTAAAAAGTGGGCGTGTTCTTCATCAATTTTGCTAATTTTTATTTAGCACATATATAGTAATAGTAGTACGTTCCTGCCAAATTTCATCATGATATCTTCAACGACTGCCAAATTACAGCTTGCAAAACTTTTAAATTACCTTCTTGTAAAAGTGGGCGGTGCCACGCCCATTGTCCAAAATCTTACTAATTTTCTATTCTGCGTCATAACGTCAACCCATCTACCAAGTTTCATCGCTTTAACCGCCTTTGGCAATGAATTATCGCATTTTTTCGGTTTTTCGAAATTTTCGATATCGAAAAAGTGGGCGTGTTATAGTCCGATATCGTTCATTTTAAATAGCGATCTGAGATGAGTACCCTGGAATCTACATACCAAATTTCATCAAGATACCTCAAAATTTACTCAAGTTATCGTGTTAACGGACAGACGGACGGACGGACGGACGGACTTGGCTCAATCAAATTTTTTTTCGATACTGATGATTTTGATATATGGAAGTCTATATCTATCTCGATTCCTTTATACCTGTACAACCAACCGTTATCCAATCAAAGTTAATATACTCTGTGAGCCCTGCTCAACTGAGTATAAAAAGTACAGATCTCTTACAACATTTTTGTCGGATTTATTTGGCTCTGCGGCAACATTCAACAACAGATGTATTCAGGGCTCTTTCGTGGAAACGAATGGCCCCCTTGTTTACAATGGAATTAACAATCAGCTGTAGCTCGAGGCCATTTATTGGAAACGAATTGAGAGATAATGAATGTTTCATATCATTCGTCTGTGATTACAAGCCTCTCTCTTTCGACATGAAGACGATCATGGCGGAGCCAGTAACAGGTGACAGCAGAAATTGGCTGACTTATACTTTTTCAGTATGACACTTTAACTTCCTGCGCAGTACAATTTTGACATTAGTCCATCGATATATAAAAACAAAGTAATAGAATTTGGTTTTTGTTTGTACGTATGTCACCGTGCTGCCACGTGTATGCTTCCGCAATGAAGACAATCTTATCTTGTGACATTAACACACGCATACATATGTATGTAAATAAACATATTTAAGTGGAAATATTTTAGCATGTGTTTGAAGTAGAATATTTCAGTAACAACATTACCGAGAATTCATTTGCTTACCATTCGACTGGCGGCTTTTTATAACCAGCTTTTGCATTGACCCGTCAAAGTAAATATTACGACACGCAGAATACTAGACCCAAAATTCAATTAGAACATATGTTCGAATTACAAAGATAAACAATAGACGCAGACATTATTTCTTTATTCATTTTCTCCTCAGGGGCATTCCAAAGTAACGCGTGACACATTCTAGCTAGTTATTATTCGAATCAAAGCGAATTCAGTGCCAGGTGTTATTATCACAACAGCAGATTGCCGCTTCTCGATTATTTTCCATATGACGCATTGTACAGCAAAATGCCAGTTAATCGAAATCAATAAACATTTTTTCTTGACTTGACATTCTTCTGCACGGCGAGTTGGGCGATTTCGCATGGTATCACCTAGATTCGCCTTGGTTCGATTTTAAGTATTTTTGCGCGATATCTGTTTGCAGCGAAACTCATGACTGGTGTGACAAGTTACTGTGAACTATACCGTATTCTTAGTTTCCACATAATTATTATACTTTGATTGGATAACGGTTGGTTGTACAATTATAAAGGAATCGAGATAGATATAGACTTCCATATATATCAAAATCATCAGTATGGAAAAAAATTTGATTGAGCCATGTCCGTCCGTCCGTCGTCAGTCTGTCCGTTAACACGATAACTTGAGTATATATTAAGGTATCTTCACCAAATTTGATATACGAGAATCTGGACCCAGAATATATTGGTATTGAAAATGAGCGAAATCGAATGATAACCACGCCCACTTTTTATATATACAACATTTTGGAAAACACAAAAAACCTGATTATTTAGTAAATAATGCACCTTGAATGTTGAAATTTGACGTGTGGACTGATACTGAGACTCTTGATAAAAATTTGAATAATGTGTTTAAAATGGGCGTGGCACCGCCGATTGTGATAAAATCAATTTTACAACTATTATTAATCAGTACCTGGGCGACCGAGCTTTACTCGGCAACGTTTCGTTGTGCTGGCAACGTTTCTTTTTTTATTCCGAATAGGTGGCAACCTTAAATGGCAATCCTACTCAAAAATGTCCCTATTGTAATGCGGAGTGAAATACCTTTCGTTTGATACCCATATCGGCATATCTCATGCAATTTTTTTTAATTTCGAATAGGTGGCAACCCTAAATGGCAACCCTGGTCAAAAATGTCCCTATTGTAATGCGGAGTGAAATACCTTTCGTTTGATACCCATATCGGCATATCTCATGCAATTTTTTTTAATTTCGAATAGGTGGCAACCTTGTGGAACATTCTGAGTGGCAACCCCTAGGTGGAAAGTCTTAGAAGGTGATACATTATCTCTGTGCCAAATTTCATTTAAATCGGTTGAGTCGTTCCCGAGATCGTTCGGCTATACAAACAACAAGAATTGCTCGTTTAAAGTTATAAGATAAATCAAAAATCGTTAAACCTATCGTAACAAAATTCGGCAGAGAGGTTACCTTTACTATAAGGAATGCTTTGAAGAAAAATTAACGAAATCGGTGATAAGGGTCGTAGACGAAAATAATAAGCTATAACTTAGCAAAAAAAAAGTTTTGAGTCAATAATATTTCCCTTATAAAGTTTTATTGTAAGAGAAAATGGGGAGACATTTTTTTTTAACGAGCGGTGCTACGTGTTATGTGGAAAAGTAATTTATCTGAAATGAAATGTGCAATTGAAGCTCACGCTGAGTATATAATGTTCGGTTACACCCGAACTTAGACACCTTTACTTGTTTTTAGATTTTAACGTGTTTGACAACGTACTCTACCGCCATGTAGCGGCCGCTATATAGCGGCACCGCTTTTGAGTATACCAAGCCTTAACACTCTAAGGCTGTTCACCAGGGCGTATAAGTAACATACATAAGGCATCAGAGAATAAAATTTCCGATTTGGTATAAATGACTCCAAAGAAATATACCCCATCAACAAAAATTTTATTCAAATTGAAATTTGATCATACCTACTTTCATTGACTAGTGGAATTTGGTGTGCCAAATCTCATGGTTTTTATACTCAGTTGAGCAGAGCTCACAGAGTATATTAACTTTGATTGGATAACGGTTGGTTGTACAGGTATAAAGAAATCGAGATAGATATAGACTTCCATATATCAAAATCATCAGTATCGAAAAAAAATTTGAATGAGCCATGTCCGTCCGTCCGTCCGTTAACACGATAACTTGAGTAAATTTTGAGGTATCTTGACGAAATTTGGTACGTAGGTTCCTTGGTACTCATCTCAGATCGCTATTTAAAATACGATATCGGACTATAACCACGCCCACTTTTTCGATATCGAAAATTTCGAAAAATCGAAAAAGTGCGATAATTCATTACCAAAGACGGATAAAGTGATGAAACTTGGTAGGTGGGTTGAACTTATGACGCAGAATAGAAAATAAGTAAAATTTTGGACAATGGGCGTGGCACCGCCACTTTTAAAAGAAGATAATTTAGAAGTTTTGCAAGCTGTAATTTGGCAGTCGTTGAAGATATCATGATGAAATTTGGCAGGAACGTTACTTGTATTACTATATGTATGCTTAATAAAAATTAGCAAAATCGGAGAACGACCACGCCCACTTTAAAAAAAAATTTTTAAAGTGAAATTTTTACAAAAAATTTAATATCTTTACAGTATATAAGTAAATTATGTCAACATTCAACTCCAGTAATGATATGGTGCAACAAAATACAAAAACAAAAGAAAATTTCAAAATGGGCGTGGCTCTGCCCTTTTTCATTTGATTTGTCTAGGATACATTTAATGCCATAAGTCGAACCACTATTTACCAATCCTTGTAAAATTTGGTAGCCGCTTAGATTCTAGGACGATAACTGTAAAAAAGGGAGAAATCGGTTGAAGCCACGCCCAGTTTTCATACGCAGTACACTCAGAGAAAAACGCCGTTCTAAAATCCAGCACCACCGGACTCAACTCAAGCTTTTCATGTTCTTACTTTTTTGTTCTTGAAAAACGAACGACCTGTTCTTAAAACAACAACCTTGTTCTTGAACTGACACCATTTTCTTGAAAAAAGAACGGCCGGTCTTAAAATATGAACAAATGTTCTATTAATGAGAACGATGTTCTTAAATCAAGCCCAAGAAAAAAAAACCGTACAATTCGTGTGCACTACAATGTTAAATACACCATTTGGCACCAGCTATCAAGCAGTTGTAGTGGCCCAGCGGCTATGATGTTGCGCTTGCGATCGTGTTGCGCGAGTTCGATCACCGCCAAACTCTGAATTTTTTAAAACAATTTTTTTTGTTCTATTTTTTTAACTCTTATTTTTCGTTCAGTTCCATTCACATATCCACAGGTAATTCTCAAACTTGTTATGAAATGTTTTAAGTATATATGCAGATTACATCTTTAAATAAGAATAATTTCTCAATAAGAGAAATGTATGAGAAAATGCTTATTATGCATTTTTTCTTAAACTTTTGAATTTTAATAACAATTTTTTTGTTGTAAATATTCTTTATTTATGACAAAAATATTATTATTAATAAAAATTAAATAAATATATTTAAAAAAATACTTTCCCTCCCACCAAAGATCAAGCACGAACCGTTCTTAAATTGAGACCGAAAAATGTTAAATCGGCCCCAAATCGTTCTCGAAGCGTGAGAACGAAAAATCCTAAATCAAGCCCAAGTAGTGCTTGAAATGAGCACTGAAGGTTCACACATCAATACCAAAGTGGTCATAAAATACGAACGGTGTGCTTGGAAAAACTGTTCTTAAAACAAGCCCATCGGTCACAAGTTAAGAAAAAACGTACTTAACAGACTTTTGTCAACGAATGTTCTTAATTTTGAACTTGTTTCGTTCGTTTTAGAACGATTTTTTCTCTGAGTGTAGATCGCCTGTCCTTCTGCTCGGCCGTTAACACGATAACTTGAGCAAAAATCGATATATCTTTACTAAACTCAGTTCACATAATTATCTGAACACACTTTGTATTGGTATAAAAAATGGCCGAAATCCGACTATGACCACGCCCACTTTTTCGATTTCGAAAATTACGAAAAATGAAAAAAATGCCATAATTCTATACTAAGTATGAAAAAAGGGATGAGACATGGTAATTGCATTGGTTTATTGACGCAAAATATAATTTTAGAAAAAAACTTTGTAAAATGAGTGTGACACCTACCATATTAAGTACAAGAAAATGAAAAAGTTCTGCAGGGCGAAATCGAAAGTCCTTGGAATCATGGCAGGAATACTGTTCGTGGTATTACATATATAAATAAATTAGCGGTACCCGACAGATGATATTCTGGGTCAGCCTGGTCCACATTTCGGTCGAAATATCGAAAACGCCTTCACATATACAACTACCACAACTCCCTTTTAAAATTCTTATTAATACCTTTAATTTGGCACCCATATCCACCTTTATGGCGATATATCGAAAAGGCGTCCACCTATAGAACTAAGGCCCACTCCCTTTTAAAATACTCATTATCACCTTTCGTTTGATACTCATAATGTACAAACGCATTCTAGAGTCAACCCTGGTCACCTTTATAACGATATCCCGAAAAGGTGTCCACCTATAGAACTAAGCTCACTCCCTTTTAAAATAGTCATTAACACCTTTCATTTGATACCCATATCGTAAACAAATTCTAAAGTCACCCCTGGTCCACCTTTATGGCGATATCTCGAAAAGCCGTCCGCCTATAGAACTAAGGCCCACTCCCTTTTAAAATACTCATTAACACCTTTCATTGGATACCCATATCGAACAAACAAATTCTAGAGTCACCCCTGGTCAACCTTTATGGCGATATCTCGAAAAGGCGTCCACCTATAGAACTAAGGCCCACGCCCTTTTAAAATATTCATTAACACCTTTCATTTGATACCCATATCGTACAAACAACACATTCCAGGGTTACCCTAGGTTCATTTTCCTACATGGTGATGTTCCCTTATTTTGTCTCCATAGCTCTCAACTGAGTATGTAATGTTCGGTTACACCCGAACTTAGCCTTCCTTACTTGATATTTAATAATTTGGGAAAAATTTAAACAGCGTGACATCAGGACGGACAAGGCGACAGCTGTTTCGATTATACCTTGTAAATCTCTTCAAAGCCTTTTCTCCCGGGAGTGGGAGTTTTTAGTTTTAAATGTTTGATATGTTGAGAAATAGTGTACCTACCAAATATATTTTGATAGGTTTAACATTTTTTTAAATTTCAAAGCACCTTTTAGTTTTGACAAAAAAATTGTTTGAACTGAAGGTAAATGTTTTAGTGAAAATTTGTACCAAAGGAGACTTTTATTATAAAAGTCCTAACTGGTTGTGTCCCTGAGTGTACACCGTAGACTCAGCGCAGTATGCCACTTCAAATGACAACCTGATGTTAAAATAACGTAGAATTAACATTGTTTGTATATAGGCGAAGGACTACCCCATGTCATAAAGGGCGGGTATGAGAGTTCCCATGCATAGTGGCATACGTGCAAAAGTGGGAGGTGATCGTCCCGACAAACATATGGAATAAGCCAGTTGTTTACAAAAACCGTCAGTTCTAACAGATTTCGATGGCGATCTCTATTATGGATATTAACCTCGGTAGTTTTGGCAGTATTTTTCTGCCATGTAAAGCTTACCAGTAGAAACTCATCTGCCTAGGTTCCGTCCCGCCAATTTGTAGGAGAAATTACGCACATTGGATGACGCAATTTTGATGACAAGCTCGGCCTAAAATCTCTTCGCAGGTTATCGCGCCCCACATTTATTTATATATTTATAAACAAACATATTTCCAGCAAATCGTTTGTTGATGATGCTGAATAAAGCTAATACACACAAAATTGTTTCGGTAACCAAATGCATGTATGTGAGGAGCTATAGCACGATCAAACTTCTAGAATAAGAGACCTCTAGTAATTGCTCATACACTTACTTATGCAGCCCTTTGTTAAATGCAATAAATTTCATTCATAAATGAAGAAAGTATCTCATGTGGAATTGGAATATTGACATTGACTAACTCACGTACATACATATATACATACATATATTTTACTAGTAAATGCATTTAATGACAATAGCAAAGCATAAACATTACATCACATCATTCATTGTTGTTTCATTGAGTATTAAAAGAACATAGCTACATCAAACATGAATGAATCAACATAAAAGTGATGCAAAGAACCGTGGAACCGGACCTGCAAAACGAAGTCGTTGAAAGAACCCATAGTTTGATGCAGACAGTTTTTTTCCATGCCTGCTGTGTACCTATACATATGTGACGAGCGTTATAAAACGAAGCTGAGTTTCTGAAAAAAGAAAACAAAAAAAATTACAGTGAGGCCGGATCTGTTTTCATAAAACACTCCCCAAGTAAACTGGTACATCGCCACCTCACGAAAAACCTCATCATATTGTAACGAATGTTAGCAGCACTGAGCTATGCTATCGTCTCTAAGCCGATGCTAAGCAGTGACGTGAATGCACATCAATAATTCAATCATTATGTATCTACATAAACGAAACAATAACTGCGTCTACATATATGTACCATGTACGTATACGAGCAGCGGAGAGTCAATGCACAAACACAAGCATATATCTGAGATACTCCTATAAGTATGCAATGAGAAAAACTATAAACTTGTGCAATTGTAGTTACAGCTGAGAAGTTTGAGAGCTGCTGGACTAGTAGATTTTAGAAGCGCCTAGAAGATGCGAAGGTTGAAATCAAAGAGTATAAAAGGCGGCAATTGTAGAGGCACTGGAATTCAGTTTGATTTGAGTTGTCAAGCAGTTACGACTAAGACGATATCTAGCGAGCAATAGCAGTATTATTTTGAAAGTCAGTGTCATTTAAGCTATCAGTTTGGTTATTAAGCTATTCGTTGCACAGTTTGAGTGTTATTGTGAAGTATTTTAATAAAGGCCATTTTTCCATTATTCAATATTGGAGTTATTTATTCAACAGTTTAGCGATACGAACCTAGCAAAAGGGCAAATAAGAGGATTTGCGAGTAAATTCGTTACAATTGGTGTCAGAAGAGGAATTGTTGAATAAATTCCGGAGGACAACAAGGACATGGCAAAGTTCAGTGAATTGAAGATCCAGCAACTGAAGAAGAAGTTGGAGAGCCGTGGATTGAATACAAGCGGCGGTAAACTCGAACTTCAGGCACGGCTACGAGAGGCAATGGAAGCAGAAGGAATTGATGTGGACGAGTATGTATTTTATCCTGATGGGGACGAGACAACAACAAAAATTGAAGAGAAAAACGAAACATCGCAGACAGTTACGAGCACAGACTTGAACATGATTTTGGCTGCAATATCTGCTCAAACATCGACAATGTCATTTCAACTAGAAGAACAGAAAACGTATATGTCATCTCAACTAGAAGAACAGAAAACATATATGTCATCACAGATGGAATCCCAAGAGACACGAATAACATCGAAGATTGAAGCACAAGAAACGCGTATGTCAGAAATGTCGACACAGATTACATCGAAGATGGAAGCACAAGAAACGCGTATATCCGAAATGTTGTCGCAAATATCATCTCAGCTGGAATCGCAGGAGAACCGTATAACAGCGAAGATTGAAGCACAAGAGGCACGGATATCCGAAATGTCGGCGCAAATTTCAGCACAGATATCATCGCAGATCTCTGCTCAACTGGAAGAGCAAGAAGGACGTATTTCCTCGAAGTTGGAGGCGCAAGATACAACAATTTTACAGTTTGAAGAAAAAATCGAGGCCGAGGTGGATGCTTTGAGAGGACGTATCGAGCAGTTGCAACTAAATCGCCCAGCAGTTTCAACGAGTAATCCAAAGGTAAAAACACCATCTTTTGACGGCTCTGTTCCTTTCCAGGTCTTTAAGATTCAGTTTGAGTAGACCGCAGCAGTGAACAACTGGAATGCGGAAGATAAAGTTGCTGCACTGTTCATGGCGTTGAAAGGGCCTGCAGCTGAGATTTTACAAACCATTCCAGAGGCGAACGGAACTGTTATGAATC
>JARSSU010037038.1:0-33530 GCA_029619165.1 Eurosta solidaginis
CTTTAAATTTCCCACTGGGAACCCTCATGGACGTGTGGCAGCCTCCACCGCGCAAATCCACCAAATGGAATTCACCGCCGGATCGCTACCTGTCAAAAAACCACCACCTTTTGTTTGTTAGAAAATTTTTTATTGTTGTCATCCTGGCTCAATAAGTCGTTCGCCAAAAATTATATTTTCAACCTTTTTGTGCGCGGATTTTTTTGCAAATCATAAAAATTTATAAAATATCTCGCTTTCGCTTTATTAATTATAAAAGATTCTACAATATAGCTCCTACGGTTTGTCAATTATTATCGCTACAGAAAATCAGCCATATATTGGTATATCGGGCTAAATAAGTGTTCGAAAATACCTCGTCGTTTGCTTGGTGCTTAACAAAGTCTTTGTTAAAACTCATCAAGAGTCTTTCGCCCACTTTTTTTTCTCTCATGAAGTGTTTTCGTTCAGGGATTGTCAGCTTTTTGTAATGCGAGCAGCTTTGTAGCGTGTGGAAGAACTGCTTACACATTCTGCAGCCGTATATTTTTTAATGCTCGGCCACATGAGCATTTGTGCGATTTTGGGAGTAGCTGCTGTTCTGCGGGGGGTTGCGGCTTTGGTTTGGGGTCTGAGCCTGCCTGAACTGGGGATTGTTTTGACTTGAGGGAGGCTTTGAGAAATTGGTGGAGGGTGGAGTGTATCGGGGTTTGGCTGGTCGCCATTGATCCACCCTTTCCACTATCTCGTAGCGAGTAGTCAGAAATTGATCCATTTGGGACCAGTTCGGTAGGTCTCTTCTGGAGCTTAAAGATTGCTCCCAAAGCGCAACTGTATTTTCTGAGAGCTTTGAGGTTACCAGATATTTGAATATGGTGTCCCAACTATCTGTCGAGAATTGTTGGGTTGCTAATATCTGGAGAGTGTTATTAACGGAAGATTGCAGTCTTTGGATTTCATCACTGTTTTCCGATTGCATTGCTTTTAGATTCATGAGAATTCGGATTTTATTGTCGACAAGGACTCTTTTATTTTCGTATCGGGATTTCAGAGCTCCCCAAGCCAGAGCAAAGTTGGCATCACTAAGTGGGAATTGCATTACTATCTGGCCGGCTTTTCCTTGGATTTTGTACCTGAGGTGGTACAGTTTTCAGGCGCTCGAGAGTTTTGGGTGGTTGATATAGACCGCCGTGAGCATGTCACAGAAGGATGGCCATTGATCCCGTAAAAGACTTCGGTGTCACAGGCGGGTACTTTGAGATGCATCCCGGAACTTTCTTGGGGAGTGGTCGTTGTAGCGGGGACGGGATTGCTTAGTACCCTTAGCTGGAGCTGATCGCCTATTCTTGCCTTTGTGTCCTCATATGCTATAAGGCAGGCACGGTATTTGTTGAAAGCTGAGGCCTTAAAGTCGTCGGGAAGGTCGTTGTCATCTGACTCTACGACGGCGTCATATGCGCCCGCATACCGACATTATATTGTTATATCCATTGAATGTGATACTAAACATTTTGTAAGCTTTATAAAACCCATATAAATTAAAGAAAAGGAGTGTTCCTTGCGAATTTAAAAGTGCCTTTCATTGTGCTTGAGGAGTAGTCGCCATATTAAAGGTGTGCAAAGTGCAGAGTGTCAGCAACTACACATTCAACGTAACGCCATCCATTTCACGAAGAGACTGGCGTGTATCACCGCCGCTGTATTGTCGTCACCACAACACCGCTACCACTTCATCGTCGTCACCGCCGCCAAGGCGCCATTATTGCCGTGCCAAGCCAGTGCATCCGTAAACAACCATCAAGAGGCCATTCCCATAAAAAGCCTATCAAAGCAAATCGGTGGGTACCATCCTATAGTTTAATTAGTGGTCCTTCGTCGCCATTGACGGAACCAGCCCCTTGTAAAATAATATACATATATTATTAAATATAACCCTCCCAAAGATTAAAATAATAATTTATAAAATTATAAATTTAAAAAATGCTTGGTTGCAATGAGCTTTGAACGCTCAACCCCAAACGTTTGAGTCGGGTACGTCATCCACTTTGCCACGACTCATACGCCTACAAGCACATCAAATTACTCCCCTATAACTCACACTAAACTGCTCGCCCTTAACTGCACCACGCTTAGCTACATACATTCGGGAGCATCTCAGATAAGATCGAAAGCGTCATAAAGAAATGAGTAAAGTCAATCGTAAACGCGACAACTTAGTTTTTATGTGATAATAATCAGTTGTAAATAAGGAAACAGAAAATAAAAGTTGGGACACGTTTCTTTTACTTATTGTTGTAATTGACAAAGCACATTTTGAAATTCGAAACAGTCAGTTGTAAGAACATGTTAGTTAAAAATGCCAAAACCGCATTTGTAAATGCCAAACTCCTAAAGTTACAGTTCTCCTCGCTTCATTCACTAATTGCTGTGAATATAAGAATATGGGTGTTATCAATTGGCACTAGTTAGCCCAAAGAGGAAGCGACTGTCGCAACCTGTTGGCCGGCGGAACTCGATTAAATGATTAAGCGCAAATTAAGTAAGTAAGTAATTAGAAACATTGCTCCGCAATTGTATGCGGTATGTTTATGAGTCCCTTCGCAAACATACGCAATACTTTACCAGACCACAGTTGACTCGATTCCCGAATGGCAAGGAGCGCTGTCGCACGCGCACTCTTTAGCTCGTTACTCTGTTCTGGTCAAGTAGGACATGTGTCCATCCCAAATGAGCCCCTTTACCGGTCGCACGAAACAGCTCGATACACTGCTATCGTACCAAGTAAGTGAATGTTCCGTCCCTTGGCAATTAAGTACGGCGCATTAGCATATCCACTTCATGCTTTCACCTGAATCCTAACTATTTTGATGAAATTTGCCATTGGCTATTCTCATTTCCATATTCCTATTTCCTATTGGCTATTTTTACTTACAATTAACATGTCTTACTTCCAAATGACGGTTTCTCATTTGAAAATAACTATTATCATTTCCTTATGACGATTTCGCATTTCCAATTGACTATTCTCATTTACATATTACACTTTCTCATTAACAATTGACTCTTTTTATTTACATATGACATTTTCTGATTAACAATTGGCTCTTTTCATATCGAAGTGACGCTTTCGCAATTAGAATTGGGTATTCTAATTCACAACAGACTATTTTATATGACAATTGACGCGTTCCCATTTTCATTTGACGCTTTCTCATTTTCTAATAACTTTTTCTCATACCGTAGTGATGCTTTCGCTATTTAAAATTGAATATTCTAATTTCACGTGTTAAGCATTTCTTATCAATTAGTTCGTTATTTGTGTGTTGTTATAAATATGTTATCGCCGAAATATAGACGAGCTATCGATTTCTTATCGAAGTATTATTAATTTGCTATCTATTACAAATTTTATTAAATTATTTCGAAAAAGTATCGATTTTGTTTATAGAAAAGTGATCGAGCTTTTATCAAAAAGTTAACGATTTGTTATAAAATGTTATCGATTTTGATTTTGTTGTTGTTGTAGCGATAAGGACACTCCCCGAAGGCGTAGGATAGGTGAGGTTGACAATTGGGTTGGAGATGCTATATATTGCGCTGGCAACCACCTGAAAGGTTGCGCTAGACAACCCCTTGAATCTATTTGGTATTTTAACCGCCTCTTACGAGAGTCATACCTACCGCGGGTATATTCTAACCCCCTAACCCGCTGGGGCTTATTAATTTTGATATCAAAAACCTATAGATATGTTTTCGAAAAATTATCGAAAAGTTATGGAAAAGGTATTGAAATCCTATCGAAAAGATATGAATATATGATAACAAAGTTATTGATTAAGAATCGAAGCCTTATCGATTTCTTTTCAGACCAATTTTTTGTCGGCGTGTTACAGATTTATTATCGATGGCTCGACGGTTTGTTATACAACAGCTACCGATAAAACTACAATATAAAATCGGTCACACGTCTATAACAAGCCGAAACGAAACCAATAAGAAGCCGATGCCACGGCGATAATAAGCCGCCATCGACGAATAGCCGAATAACTTCTCGGTATCGGCTGCTACCGATAAGAAGCCAACGAAGTTCTTCTCAAAAAGCCCCAAATTATTTGTTTTTGATAAAGATACCTCTATTGTGGGTTAACTTAAACTCCTGGGTGAGCTGTAGCTAGCTGACAAACATAAGCTTTCTAGACTTAAAGCCGCTGCATGTCTACGCATCGAACTTCACGAGTTAAAAGAAATAAGTTTTTGTTACATGGTGTAATCAAACAATATTAAGGGCCAAACATACCGAATACATAGTCAGTCGATAGCAAAACTGCAGCGTTCATAAATGGTAAGAGAAATTAAATTTGAAACATTTCAATAGCTATGAGCAGTAGAGATATACGCCGCCGCCGCCGATTTTGGTCGTTTTTCGCACGCCGCCGCCGAATGTCAAAAATATCGGCGCGTCGGCGCGGCGTCCGGCGCGTTACTATATTTTCTACTCGTTTAACACTGTTTAGGCCATTTATTGTTCATGTCGAAAATTGGTCTGATATGGTCGAAAGTGGTATAAACGGATGCGCATCACAGCCAGTTATAAGAAACTAATTGCGAAACTTAACTCTTTATAACTATTCAAAAGTTATTTAAAATAACAGGCGCTTTCGATGTCAGCTTAACATGGACTTTGCATCACCCAATTCAGCAAGTTATTAAAACAAAACACTACAAGGAAAGTTATATAATAAATTTATATGCTCACTTTACATTTTTGAAAAATTAATAATGAAGAATTAATTCAAATAAAATGAACCAAGGCGAACATGTTTTTAAATTGTCCTCAAGAATATGCGAAATCCGTGATGCAAAATCCTTTAGCAGGTTCTAGGGGCATAAACACTCCTTTGAAATTATCCTTACCTCATACTTAAGTTGAGGGTATATGTACGTATGAGAAGGATTTGAAAAATCACTTGGGCTTACATTCAAACACCTGTTGTTTATTTGCGAAACTATACAATAGCATCTGAAATGTTAATTTTGATTTTCACACTTCATCCTTCAACACCCAAGTCTCCCGGTTTGACATTTCCTAAAGTTGGCGGCCCTATCCAAAACTAGTCCCTTGGAGTGAATCGCATTGATTATAGCCTATCAACCAAGTTAAATATCACCTACACGTTACGGTTCCTTTTATAAATGTCAATACGTAGGCACATATATCTACCAGGTGAGGCTTTGTTCTTCGCAAGAACACTCAAAGTGGTGAAGCAAAAGCTTTCCCAAGACAGTGGAACTAATGACCGTGTGTGACACTACCCTAACGTGGTGGACAGTCGAACTTGTCTGAAAACTGAAGCTACGCGGTCATCCATAATGAGCTCCTATATCGTAAGGCCGGAAAACAGTAGTTAACAACTTTCAACTTAAAATCCGTCGACTTTCATTCTAAATTTGATTTAACGAAGTCTATTGAAGTCAATGTTTGTGAACACAAACGTCTGCAATCTTTGGTCTACATTTTAAAAATTTTATCCAGGGTCCTTGTAATACGATTATACGAATTCACCCATTCCGCAATGACATACACTTAGACGAGGGCGGCATCCTTGGCCGAATAGTCACTCCCTAACGTTTCAAGGTCCTTCTGTGGTATAGCTCGGAAGCATAGCTCGACAAAAGCATCCGTTGGAAAGTCTTCGGAGCTACGCCTAGAGCTTCTAGGAAAGTGACGTCGACGAAGGTATGAGTTCGAAGCCGCAGTGCTATAGCTTCTGTGCTGGCATATGGTGTGAGGCTCAGGAGGCGTGGTAGCGACTGGTGGTAGGGATCCCTACTGTTCGCACATCGGGAATTATAGCTCTTAAAAACAGCCGAAAAAACTGGAGGCACCCTGTGCCACGAGAGTCATGAGTATTAATAGACCATTAGTAGCACCCCTAAGTCGCCTTTATGCGTGACTGCCAAGGAGCGACAAATGATTTAAAGAAATTGTGTTCGCGACGATTATTAGGAGTTAACCCTAGGTGAAACTACTACGCTTTGCACGAGATATACAGGTAAAAGTGTGACTATTTTATGTATCTCTATTTCTTTTCAGCAGACGCAGCAGTACCAATTCCATAGACCGGGGTTAGGTTCAAAGCCTCTCTAGAGCAAGCGAACGAGGGACAATCCCTTCGCAAGGAGCTACTCCTGAAAATTTTTGAACGGTCTTTTGATGCAAAAACCCCGGATCTTTCCGAAATGGCCAACACGTTGATGTCCTTAAATACATATAAACAAAACCCTTCCTAAATATTATTTATCTAAATAGAAAAATCAAGATTTTAAAGTAAGAACACCGGCGTACGCCGCGCGCCGCCTACGCCGCCGCCGCCGGTATATAATAGAGCTTACGCCGCCGCCGCCGATAAAGTGATCGGCGTAAACCTCTAATGAGCAGCTAGTGAATGGTATTATTTACAAACACAAACATACAAACATAGCGGTATCAATACATTATGTATAAAGCACTTAGTACAATTAATGCAACGATCTATGGCACAACCCCAAATAGAGTAAATGTGACACAAAAGTACGCCTTAAAATATGCAATGAAAACAAAACAAATAACCGAAATAACAATGCGGTAGCATTCGTAAAAAGTTATTAAAATTAGAAATATTGAAACAAGTTAATGCAGTAACAATTAAATACGCTCAACTAAATAAACGATATAAATTGAATAATTGCTGAAAGGTAGATGAATTTGATCACACTAACAAATCGAGTGGTTTGAAAATCACAAAATAAATGTTGAAATGTCAAAAACACTTTTTGGCAGACACATCAACTATGATTTCATTGTAAAATACATACTTTTAGGCAGTGTGCTGCTTGGTTGATGGAATGTAGCTAATTGCCTAGTGATGATCAATAGATTGTCAACATTTCGTTCAACGAACGCGCGGAATTGCCACATCTGCTCAAATTTTTCATTGTTGATTTAACTTAAGCTGTTATGCCAATACTTTTCAGCCAGCTTATTTCAAAATAAATTACAGAAAAGATTACAGAGTTAAACAGCCTTAATAAATCAGCTAAGTTGAGGCGGACAGCATAGCAAAAAGTATGGTGAATTCCTCGCGCAGCCGTCCTACAAATTCCACAAAGTTTTACAAGTCTACAATGTACCATCTTATAATTTTTAAAATCTTTGCTTTTAGTAAATTCATACATTTTGGGACTTGCCGGTTACACGCGTTATGGTTTCTTGCATTTATTTGTTATCGGAGCATTAATACGCCAATATGCCAATAAATTTGTGTATGCCAAATGCGTAAATCGCATGTTTCTACTGAAGCACATGCTAACCAAACTGGCAGATCAACTCATCAGTAACTACAATGATGACCATAGCGATTTGCAGTGCGAGTCCGAATGGCAAACAAAATCAATCTTACCACCACTCTTTGATAGACGCGTCACATTAATGTTATGCCTCAAGCTATTGAGCATAATATTTTCACCAACTTGGGTGTCGTTTATTATATATCATGAGCGTGCACTATTTCATCGTGGAGGTTATTTGGCAGCATTACTATGCTTATATTATTGTCAATTCATTCTGCAATCGATTCTCTTCATTTATTGTGAAAATATTTTACTTTTATCTCAACAAAATCATCAATTAAATGTTTTGCTCGACAACACTTTAAAACAAGCTGCTGCATATTTGCGTCTATTGCAGCCATTCAATATGTATCGACGTTATCGATTTCAAACATGTATCGATTCTATTAAACGTCTGCAACAGATTTATATGGAAAATACAAAAATTACGCGCACTCTATTTGTAGCCAATGCTCCACAATGGATGATAGGTAGTATACATTTTTTTATGCTCTATTTTGCCTCGTGTAGTGAGCATTATAAGAGTATTGCGGCAAGAAAAGCGGGTGTGTTAAATACAAGTAACGGTAAATGTGTTTTACGTTTAAATATTCCAGCTGCGATTCATATGTTCGATTTGCTCTTTAATATTTATTTGATGATCTTCATTATGGCTCAATATGAATCATTTGTCAAAACGACGCGCATCATACTGGCCAAAGGAAGTACAGAATTATCAGTGTTGCCGCACATTTTGTGCCGTCAATGCAGCGCAGCGCAGTTCGAGCATGCGGTGAGTATTGCAGAAAACAAAACGAAATTATGTAAAGAAATATACAGCAGCGAACAGAAAAATATTAAGGATACTTCTTATCCCGCTCTGGATAGGGTCTTGAGATCAAAACGTGGACATGGTTAATACTGGGATGTGGTTATACAATATGGCTATCAAATGGAAGCTTTTATGAGTACTTTGATACGGGGTATTTTTCGTACCCTTGGGTGACTAGAGTCTCGAGATATAGGCTAAAACGTGGACCCGGGTACACCTAGAATATGTTCATAGAATATAGATAAAAAATGAAAGCTGTTGAGTGCTTTAGCAGAGGGTGATATTCATACCCCGGGTAACTAGGGTCTCGAGATCAGGGTAACACTAGGATGTGTTTTTACATTATGGGTATCAAATTGAGGCTGTGGATGTGTGCTTTAGTGCAGAGTATTTTTTATACCGTTGGGTGACTAGGGTCTCGAGATATAGGCCAAAAGGTGGACTCGGATGCCCCTAGAATGTGTGTGTAATATGGATATCAAATGAAAGCTGTTGCTGAGAGCTTTAAAGTTATTTTCATTGATATTCGATTTAGTCGCACCAACCTGCCAAAACTGATATATATGCATGCGAAGCCGAAATAAAGATATCTAATATATAAAATTCTTCTGTCACGGTTTTAAAGGCTTAACTCCTCCGAACGGCTGAACCGATTCCCATGAAATTTTGTGAGCATATTGAGTAGGTCTGAGAATCGGCCAACGTCTACCTTTTTTCGCTACGTGCCTAGGGTCTTGAGATCAAAACGTGGACCCGGGTACCCCTAGAATGTGTTTATACAATATGGATATCAGATGGAAGCTGTTGATGAGTGCTATAGTATAGGATAATTTTCATACAACTGGGAGGCTAGGGTCTAGAGATATAGCCCAAAACGTGGATCCGGATACACATAGAATGTGTTGATACAATATGGATATCAATGAAAGCTGTTGATGAGTGAGAGCTTTAAAGTAATTTTCATTGTGATATTCGATTTAGTCGCATCAACCTGGCAAAACTGATAAATATGCATGCGAAGCCAAAATAAAGACATGAACTAATAATACCCACATACCTATTTACACATCCTATCCGATTTGACTGAAATTTGGTATATAAATTTGCCTATATTGGTATTTACGATGTTTTTTTATTTTATACCAGAGACGGACTGGGACTGGGACTCGGAATGGGACTGGAACAAAATACATACCACCCTGTGGGACTGGAAATAAGGGATGAAGAGAATGAGAAGAACTAGAGAGAGGAGAAAAGAGGAAAGGAGACTGAGAAAGAGATAGAGTGAGGCGAAGATAATGATAGATGAAGCGAAAAAGACGGAGGGAGGAGTGAATAAAAGGATTTAGAAAAAGTGAAGAGGGGGAGGGCAGAGTTAGACGGAAAAAGCTTATTAAAATGTATACAGGTTGACCAAATTTAAGGCAGAACAATGTCTGCCGGGTCTGATAGTATAAAATAAATTAAAAATAGGTAAGTAATTTGTGTGAGGATGCAAAATTTTACATTTTTGTGGTCTGCGTGTAATAGCTATGACCTTGAATCACTTATCTCAACAATATATGCCGTAAACGTAATTGACAAAATTTGAAGCTTTTCAAAAAGGGGGCAGAAGTGAGAGTTTATATGGGGTATATGCTATATATACCGCAGTTCTCTTTGATTTTTTCAGACAACAATATACATATGCTATATACGTAAGCAAATGGTCCAATTTGAAGCCTCTAGCTGTTAAAATTGGGTAGTAATTACCAAAAGCTTCTTATCTGAACAATCGGTTGTGGGGGATATATGCTATATATACGACCGATCTCATCCATTTTTCAGACAACAATATGTGCAATATAGAAAGAATATGGTAAAATTTGAAGCTTCAATCTGATAATTGAGAAAGATATGACAAAAATCCTCTTTTCTGAAAAATCGGTTGTATGGGGGATATATGCTATAGTGGTCCAATCCGGCCGGTTCCGACAAATGTCTAATAAGACATCTAAATTTAACCGCACACCAAATTTTATTAAGATATCTCAAAAATTGAGGGACTAGTTTGTATACAAACAGACAGGCGGACAGACGGAGATAGCTAAATCAACTCAGCTCTTCGTCCTGATCATTTGGGTATACTTATTGGTGGGCCTATCTATTTTCCTTTAAGGACTCACAATTTTGAGATTCGTGACGAAGTTAATATACCATTGCATTTTCATGAATGATATAAAAATGGAGACACATTGGACAATACTTGCCCTCATACAATCAAGTGCTGTTTCTTGACTTATCTGCAGCGTTAATTTTTTCAGTATCATAAAAAATACTAAATTAATGCCTTTCTGAAATATGAAGAAACGTACAAGAAAATAACGTCTACAATGTGTATTTCTCTTTTTGGAAGGGTTTATTTCCTTTTCCTGAGAGGAAATATTTTAGTCAACGGAACTGATTGGCTGAGTCTTCAGAGTATCATACTTGCCACAACTAAGGAATATGAAAACATACTGCTGACGTCAATGAGATGATTGACGATCTGGGCGGCTTGTAGAACGAAAGCTCGGGATTTTCAGGATACGGTACCAAGACCCACCATTTAGCTTTTATATTTATCTGACTGTAAAAAAAATACTTTTGCTTATCAGAACTTTATTTTGAACAGATCTGGCTAACCCTGGAAACATTTGGACAAATAAGAAAAACTTCCTGTGGTTTGATCAAAACCGATGGACATTTTTCAAACTTTATCTATCTATCCATCTGCTTCTACCTCTGTCAAACCACCTTCCTCTCTTATTTTTTCACCCCTCTGCATTTCCTAGTTTACCTTAATCGGCGCATTCCATGACGCAACCCCTTTCGTTCTTCCGTAAATCTTCCCGTTTATCTCTTAGTCTTCCCGCTCTTGCTCTATTCCAAATCTAACTCTCACTATTACTCTCAATCTTCATTTTTTTTCTACTTTCTTTTCTTAATCCTCCTGTTAACCTTTATTTTGTCTACTTTGTATCAAACCATTACCCCTATTCTTACTCTTACTATCACTCTCCATCTTGATCTCATTACTTTGTTGACTTCCCTCAAATCTCTACTTTTTCTTCCCATATCACCAGTTTTCTCTTCCCTTTTCTTACACGTCTCCGGTTCCTATGTGGAGATATATCGAGTTTGGCACTTTTATGCGAATCAGGCAGTAAGAAAGTAGCAAAAATAGTACCAAGTAGTTTCCCTCCCTACTACTTTAAATTCATGACCGGACTACGAGGGCAGTTAAATTTTTGTTGTTGTAATACTCACTTCACCCGTGTGGTTTTATTGCTTCGTGGTTTTGAATTAAATTGAATGGCGATGGAAAAGCGTTGGAAAATCGCTTATTGTGACGGTATTAGCATTTGGTCGCAAAGGTGCACGCCCACTAAGAATCGATCCATGTAGTTGCACTTTATGCACATACTACCATGGATAGTCTGTAGCCCTTTCTGGCGATCTAATATATATGCAAAAGAATTGCAAAAAACAATAAATTAAGATGTCTATTCAAATTAGGTACCTAAAATTTTGGTGAGCTCGCACCCAGTCTAGGTTTGTTACTCAATGGGAAGTATCAGACAACTTAATTGCAAGATTCAAGCTAATCCGTAACACTTTGCTTAACATTTAGATCCATGCGAGCTTATTCCCGGGGCTTTCAGCAATGCCTCTAAACGCGCCATCATTGATGCTCATAATTTCACTTAAGTAAGTCCAGCCCTAAGTAGATGTATGAGCTAAATATTAAATTGCGGGAAGATCACTTATTCATTGGAAGAAAATACAGGCCTCTCAACCCACCACTCTCACTACTGCTTCGTATTGTCTTCTTTTGTCCCAAGTACACAGTGAGGCGAGATTATGCCCTATAGAGGAGGGAGTTACGAGAGATTCAATGACAATTTATCCGTGTAAAGGATTGCTGGAGTGTACGTGGGGCCAATCGCCCTCCTTTTCTCTCAATGAGTATATAAAATCATTGGGAAGACATGAAGTCGTTGCTTGATTTACACAACAAAGAACCTGGACAAGGAATGAGAGGAGTATGCAGGCTACCAATGCTGGACTGCATGCCATTCTGTACACTTGCTTATACATTTGTTCGTTAATGAAAGAAGTGGCTGTGTAAGAAAAAGTTAAAATTCAGTTAAAAAAAATTTCGGTCCTTTATGCTTCTGTCCGAAATTAGTATAAGCTTTTTCGGAAACTGATTGGTTTTATGCTGTTGTTATTATTACTTTTGCCAGGTTTTTTAAAGCGGGTCACTCCGCCAATTTCTTCTGTTGAAGGAAAGTTCCTTCATTCAAAATTATTTGCATAACTTTCATATAGTGTTTGTATTTAGTAGTAAATTTGCCAGGATTGTGTGCCTGATTTGAGCTTGTTTGTGTTCTGTATGGTCACAATTTGGTCGTATGTGTCGCTGTCCCTATTCGCCTGACAAATTTTTTACACAATTTGTATACCTAGCGTGTACTTGACATGACTTCAGGCTTGACTTTGGAAGTTTGGAAAAACTCCGTTGAACCATTTCAAAGTGTCATTACTGCTCAGCCCTATCAACTTAACTCCACTTTACCTGGTGAATCGGAGAGCAGTAGCGGTTAATTTGGTTAGTCCCGCACCATTTAGATATCTGCCCTTGAGAATACGTGAGGTCAATTAGCCCTACTTGATTACAACCATACCGCTAGCGCTTACTCCTTTTAGGATCTGTGACTTAATCGGATTCTGTTTGTTTAAAATAAATATAAATAAAATAAATGTAAGCTGCGATAACCTCCGAAAAGATTTTAGGCCGAGCTTCTCTTCCAATTTGCGTCGTGCTCCTTTTTAATTTTTCCTACAAATTGGCGGGACGGGACCTACTTGTTTTTTGCCGACCCAGAACGGCATCTGCAAGGCAGATGAGTTTTAACTGGGAGCTTTTAATGGCAGAAATACACTCGGAGTGCTTGCCAAACACCTTAGGCAAAATTTTCCTCTAATTGAAAAAATTTGTTTCTAAAATTTTGATGTTGCTCTTCCCGGGGCGTGAACCAGGAATGTTCGGTGTGGTAGGCGGAGCATGCTACCATCACACGACGGCGGCCGCCTCTCTTTCTCTTTCTTAACTCTCTTTATTTAATGAATCACTTCATGGAAGCAGCGCCTCTTGCTGCGGTAGTGAGAGGCTCTATTCAAATACCGCGCACCAATGCACGCCGTTCAGCTATAATATTAAGGCGTTGCGGACTTCGCCTAAGCAATCACACCACTGACAATCTGGCTATCCCTAGCAAATGAAAGGAGTAATTCAATTTGAATTATTGTAATACTTATGAACAATTAGTTATTAATGTCCTTTACACACACATACATACATGTGCCGCAATAATAAGCACTTACAACAATTACTACAATGATCTATAGAAAAGGCCTAAATAAACGGGCTGTAACAAAAAAGTACGCCTACAAATGGCATTCGAAAAAGTTATTAAATGCACAAATTTTGAATGAAATTGTGCAGTAATAACTTAGCACGCACAACGAATCAGTTGTATAGCCGGTAGAATTTGATTACGGACGGGATTTGCGAAATGAATCTTCAAATGAAAGAAAAAATATTGCGCAACTACATCAACTATGATTTGATTGTAAAATGCATAATTTTAGGCAGTTATCATGTAACAAATTGGATAGGTGTCACTGCTTTCACTGTATGCTGCCCCAGCAAACAGTCGCATCAACAGGCCACCAACACCTGGCAATGCAAAGGTGAACGTCCTATGCGTTCCCTCCACACCATACGCCTAAGTCTCTCACAACCTCTACGTTACTACAACATTGTTGTTATATTGGGTCTAGCGCTAGCTCTACCTGCTGTAACGTACATAATGCACTCACATCAGGATTTTTTAAATAGCTCCAATGTCTTGTGGCTTATGAGTCATGCATGTAACTTTTTATTGCATTTATTTGTTGTTGGCGCATTAATACATCAATATTTAAATCAATCTATATATATCAAATGCATTAATCGCATGAATCAACTGCAAGAAAGCATAATTAAACTGATAGATAAACTAAGTGATAATTTCATTGATGAATACAACGGTGAACGAAGTGAACGCCAAGCAAAATTAATTTTACCATCACTGTACGATAAACGTGTCTCCCTAATGTTATGCCTTCAGTTATTGTGCATCATATTTTCACCTACTTGGGTGGTGTATATTATCTATCATGACGGTATAAAATTTCGACCTACAAGTTATTGGGCAGCATTAGCTTGCTTATATTATTGTCAATTCATTCTGCAATCGATTCTCTTCATTTATTGTGAAAATATTTTACTTTTATCTCAACAAAATCATCAAATAAATGTTTTGCTTGAAAGCACTTTAAAACAAACTGCCGCTTATTTGCGTCATTTGCAGCCATTCAATATGTATCGACGTTATCGATTTCAAACATTTATCGATGCTATTAAGCAACTGCAATATATTTATATGGAAAATACAAAAATTACGCGTACTCTATTTGTGCGTAATGCTCCACATTGCGTGATTCATCTATATTTTGTTCTTTCCGAATGTTGTATACATTTTTTTATGCTCTATTTTGCTTCATGCAGTATAAATTTTAAATTAAAAATGCGTAAAACAAACATAACGTTAGTGAATGCAACTGAAGCAGAATGTGTTTTGCATTTCAATTTTTCTGCTGCTTTGTATATGTTCGATTTGCTTTTTAGTATTTGCTTGATTATCTTCATTATGGCTCAATATGAATCATTTGTCAAATCGACGCGCATAATTGTGAGCGAAGGAAGTACGCAATTGTCATTTCTGCCGCATATCACGTGTCGATATTGCAGTGCAACGCAGTTGGAGAATGCGGTAAGTATTGCGATTACAAAAAAAAACACAAAATTAAAAATCAATGCAAATTTTGAGACACCAATAACTTGTACTTTTTTAGACTAGCATGAATTGGGCTTTAAAATTGTATACTAAAACAAGTAAGGAAGGCTAAGTTCGGGTGTAACCGAACATTACATACTCAGCTACCAAATTACAGCTTTGCAAAACTTTTAAATTACCTTCTTTTAAAAGTGGGCGGTGCCACGCCCATTCTCAAAAATTTTACTAACTTTCTATTCTGTGTTATAAGGTCAATCCACCTACCAAGTTTCATCGCTTTATCCGTCTTTGGTAATGAATTATCGCACTTTTTCGATTGAGATGAGTGCCCAGGAACTTACATACCAATTTTCATTAAGATACCTCAAAATTTTCTTAAGTTATCGTGTTTACGGACAGACGGACGGACGTGGCTAAATGAATTTCTTTTTTCGCCCAGATCTTTTTGATATATAGCAGTCTATATCTATCTCAAATAGTTTATGTCGTTACGGGGTACCGTTATGCGAACAAAATTAATATACTCTGTGAGCTTTGCTCAGCTGAGTATACAAAAATTGGATGCGTGTACTTATGTAGGCGCGTACGAAATTATATTTCTCTGGCATTAGTGGCCAAGACACAATGAAGTTTTTCATATACGTAGATGCGTTCAAAGAAGATTTATATATGCCAGTAACATCGCCACAATCATCCAAGCTGTTGCGTTTGTAAATGTGAAGGAACTTCAGACTTGGCAATTGATTTATTTCACCTTGCCCATTTACATAAGAAATTTCGCGAAGCACTGTTATAAATATTTTCACTACATAAGAAAATACTTGCTAACATATTTTGTGTTCTATTCATTTGTTAAATTGCAATTTTAACTGTGAACAATTTTAAACCAACAATTGGGAAAAGTAAGTGTGAAAGCACCCTTAGCCAAATCAAAAGTCAAATTCTTCTTCTTATGCTTTGCTTGCAACAAATGTTGGAAGATGGCTACTTTTTCATGTCAGATGGCGCCAGTGTCGCTCAATCTTTGGTTCTCCATAAAAATACGTGCAATCTACTTATAATGCATAAGATTGATGTATATTGGAATGATTTTCTGTCATGGCTTGTCAAACTTGGTTTCTAGACAAACCGGTTTCGGCGTTGTGCCATCATCAGTGCCGAATTTCGTTCTGATCTGTGGTTGTCGTCGTTTGTCTTGTACTTGTAGTTCGTAGGTACATGAACAAGTATTATCAAAATTGATGCTAGTGTATATTTATGTGTATGTGCTGTGCGTTCATTCAGAATCGTTGAAATATTTAGGATAAAAAAGTTTTCTCGACGGTGCAGAGATCGACATATCTAGAAAATTCATTTACACTATGTGTAATTTTGCGACCGCTATTTGGGTTAGTCTAAACTGGCCGGTCCATGTGGACCTCACATAGACTGAGTGAGTCCGGAGTGTTACCAGAAGTTTATTTAACCACCAAACTGAAAAACCCTATCAAAAACCAAAACCTATGTTATAAAATAATAACGTCCGCTTGGCAAATACTAGAAGCTTCCTAAGACATATGCCACTTGCTGCTTCTAAATCTAACAGCTGTATCACTCCTAATAGCTGAAATCTTAGCCTGGCAAGCGCAGGGTACGGGCATAAAACGTGCTCGATCGTTTCCTCCTCAAACCCGCACTACCTACATCTGCTATCACTAACCAAGCCTAATTTAAAGGCATTGTCCAGTAAGAATACCCGTCATGAGTCTACAGTTCTCTCTTTTTAATGATAGAAGCAACTTTGTTAGTATAAGGTTATAAGACCTAAACATAATCTTCGACACTTTACAGCCCCGCGCTTGAACCCACGCCTTTCCTTCTTGGTCGGTCATGTGCACCTCTCGTCTTCGCTTAATATCGCCCAATTTAAATGGGGCATCTACGGAGCAAGCTTCAAGTGTGCGCCCTTTTTAGCTAGTTCATCTGCTTTTTCATTCCCATATATTCACATATACCCTGGGACCCAATATATATGTAACCCTTTCCGTCCCGATTCTTTCCAGGTCTAACACACTTTTAAATGCTGTGCTGCGCAAGATTTTTGCCTTATTGCTGCTTGGCTGTCAATATGAAAGTTAACACGGCTAACACTTCCGCTTGGAAAACGCTACAGTGACCTGACAGCTTGTAGGATCTATTTATTTTCCGGATCAGCACAGTCGCACACGCATACCCTACCCCTTCCACTGCTTTGGAACCATCTATGTACACATGTATCGTCTGCCATTTGAGCATCCTTGCGCTAACCATCCACCTTTATGGGGGCTTTAGGGGCCCCCTCGAGGCGCAGATAGGGAATCAAGTGGTCTGTTCGTCCTGTAGTTGATGACGGTATACTACTATGGCCGTATGGTTTGCGTTCAAGCTGCCCCGAGACAGTAACTTCCCTTAGAACTAGATTTTCCAGACTAAGAACTTACTTCAGAACCTTACAACAATGCAACATAAGGGAACTAAATTTTAGCTGGGCTGTCCAGAGATCGCGAAAATTCAAAAAAAAACAAAAAATGGTCCGAAAGGTGGAATGCAATAAATAGGCTTTCGATATAGTGTTTATATAAGTCCGGCAATGTGCGCTCCACCTTTATAACTTTCCTCATAAAAATTTGTACAGTGGTTATGTCAAAGTTCAATAAGATTATGTTTTTTGTTTAAAAGCGACATTTTTTTTCCTTTGGTCCATTTATATAAAGGGAGTACTTAAAATGATGATAATTTTTATTATTCTAGTAATTTTCAGTCTCTGACTTTAGTCAATAAGTTCACACATAAAGCATGCTATTTTCACCATGTGCATTGTGAAATTATAGCTTTAGCATTTTAGCGGTGCACATAACGAGCACTAATTCATCAAACTTGACAGCAAATAAATCAGAATTTGCATCAATTAAGTCGCTGCTGTTACAAATCAAAAGAAAATCACGGAAGAATTTGAAAAATTCCAATGCAAAAAATGCAAAATCGGAGAAAACGAATAAAACTAAATAAACGCAAATCTGAAAAATCAAACAAAAACCAATGCAAACGAACCGATTTATATTTATTATCTTATTATTGGTATTTGTTATATAACGCGTATAATGGGCAATGCCCCTTTCGTGTATGACAGGGTATTCACGCTGCGGCGCACAAGAAAACGCCAACGCAGCTCATATCGTCTACGTGTTTCTCGTTGGTTACGTTGTTACAGCATCATTTTGCCAATCATAATTTGTGCAGCAATACCATTCGCTCTAACCACACTTTACACACAAATGCATTTGCTATTTGCAATTAATTGCGATTATTGGAAATCGGCGTTATTTATTAACTCAACTATTTGCAGCCGTCTTAATGTTATGGAATTGTTGCATGCAACAACGTTTGCAAATTTACTCAATCGCTTGCTATGCATGCACCACAATTTGTGGAAAATCTCACGACAACTTAAAATAAGTGATGCAGATTTGATGCATTTTCTTCGGCGTTTTCCTCCACGTATTTGTCTGTTACTCTCCGCAAATATGTTTGCATTGCTTTTAATGTTTGCATTTGTTGCATATGTGGCATATAGATAACGAGCTATAAAACGTCCACAATTATTAACATCATTACTTTTTAACGATTACTGTGGCACTTTGACACAAATGATGACAATTTTATTTTTCATTTTTTGCACGTTATTGAGCCATTATGGCAATGCAATCAATATGATGCTAGAATATGCGCTCTCAGAAGCTAAATGTGTCTTAATGGCGTGCAACCGCTTAATTTGTATCGTCGTAATCGTGTGCTTTCTCTATGTGAAAGTCATCGAGAATTTGCAGCTTTGTATCAACGTAATGTGCGTTTTAGCAAGCAGCTCCTCCTAATTTATACACCATCACTGTTAGCATCCTTTTTGTATATACTATTTCTATGTACGGTGCAGTTGTATGTCATATATTTTCAAGCTTGTAATCATAATGCGAGTAGATTTGAGTTGAGAATTGCGGTTATGTCACATATAAAACGGAAATACTTAACGCCAAATTTTATTGGCATGATTCAGGTATTCACTTTGCTGTTTATCACCTGTGCTTTGGTATATGGTGCATATTTTATGGAAAGAAATTTCAAAGCAACACGCATCATTCTTGCTGAAAGTAGCACTGAGATGACTCGAACTCGTCGGATTTGCCAAAGTCGTGGTTGTGAGTTGCAACTAGAAGCTGTGGTAAGATTTAGCTATACTAACGCGCTTGTTTCACCCTGGTCACAATGGTTATCGGTAGCGTAATCGAAGACTTTTCTGTTTATTAACACAAAAATGTCGGGAAGATATCGATTTGTTATCAAAATGTAAACAATTTGTTATTGAAAACACATGGAGCTGTTATAGGAAAGATATCGATTTGTTATTGAAAAAATATAGTTCGTTATAAAAAAAGTATTGATTTGTAATCGATTTACTATCGATAAAATATAACCTTGTTATCGAAAATTTATGGAAAAATCGTAGACTTTTTAGAACATCGATTTGGTTTCGATTAATTATGGAAAAGTTATCGATTTATTGTCGAACTATTATCCAAAAAATGGCGGCCACCGTGGTGTGATGGTAGCGTGCTCCGCCTATCACACCGTATGCCCTGGGTTCACTCCCGGGCAAAGCAACATCAAAATTTTAGAAATAAGATTTTTCAATTAGAAGAAAATTTTTCTAAGCGGGGTCGCCCCTCGGCAGTGTCTGGCAAGCGCTCCGATTGTATTTCTGCCATGAAAAGCTCTCAGTGAAAACTAATCTGCCTTGCAGATGCCGTTCGGAGTCGGCATAAAAACATGTAGGTCCCGTCCGGCCAATTTGTAGGGAAAAATCAAGAGGAGCACGACGCAAATTGGAAGAGAAGCTCGGCCTTAGATCTCTTCGGGGGTTATCGCGCCTTACATTTATATTATCCAAAAAATAAAGATTTGTTATCACAAAATGTTATCGATTTGTAATAGAAAAAATATCGGCCGCCATGGTATGGTGGTAGTGTTCCCCGCCCACCACACCGAAGATCCTGGTTTGAAGTCCCGGGCAAAGCAACATCAAAAATTTAGAGAACAGATTTTTCAATTCGTAAAAAGTTTTAAAGCGAGGTCGCCCCACGATTTTTGGTAGGGAAGTTATCGATTATTTGTCAATTTTTAATCGGAAAAATAAGAATTTTTTACGAAAATATGTTATCTGTTTGTAATCAAAAAGAAATCGGCCGCCGTGTTGTGGTGGTAGTGTTCTCCGCGCACCGCACGGAATGTCCTTGGTTCAAGTCGCGGGAAAAGCAGCATCAAAAATTTAGATAAAGTTTTTTCAATAAGAAAATTTCCTCTAAGCAGGGTCGTTCCCCGGCAGTGGTTTGGCAAACACTCCAAGTGTATTTCTGCCATAAAAGGTGTCGGCTCAGAGTCGGCATAATCCATGTAGTTCCCTCCTAGCCAACCAACTTCTAAGGAGAACCAAAAAGGAGCTAGACGCAAATTGGAAGAGAAGCTCAGTCTAAATCTCCTTTGAAGTGGTACGCGTCGATTGTTTATTTATTTTTATTCGATTTGTTGGTGAAAAATTTTGGATTTGTAAAAAAAAATATTGACTAGTCATCGAGTATTACAGATGTGTTATCGATTAGTTGTTCAAAAAACTGATTTTCGGAAGTTTTTTAGTAATAAAAAAAAATAAATATAAGGCGCTATAACCTCCGAAGAGATCTAAGGCCGAGCTTCTCTTCCAATTTGCGTCGTGCTCCTATTTTTTCCCACAAATTGGCAGGATGTGATCTACTTGTTTTATGCCGACTCCGAACGGCATCTACAAGGCAGAGGAGTTTTCACTGAGAGCTTCTTATGGCAGAAATACACTCGGAGTGCTTGCCATGCCGAAGGGCGACCCCAGTTAGTAAAATTTTCTTCTAGTTGAAAAAACTTGTTTCTAAAGTTTTTGATGTTGCTTTTTTCCGGGGCGTGCAGCCAGGATCTTCGGTGTGATAGGCGGGGCACGCTACCATCACACCACGGCGGCCGGAAGCTTTGTAGTAATATCCATAAAACGGACGGAGAGTATCGAAGCAAGTATAATGATAAGCTCTATGAGCTTGATGTAGATATGAACATGATGCAACGAAAAAGGGCCAAAAACTTGTAGGCAAGGTCATGTTAAGCGAAAGAAGAAAACGCTATTTTTTCGACAGCAAATCCATAAATTTTCGATCAAAAAGTTGGGACAAAATCGATTACATTCCGATACCAAATTATTATAAATAAAAATCGATATTTTTTCGGTAATTTTTATACTCAGTTGAGCAGAGCTCACAGAGTATATTAAGTTTGATTGGATAACGGTTGGTTGTACATATATAAAGGAATCGAGATAGATATAGACTTCCATATATCAAAATAATCAGGATCGAAAAAAAATTTGATTGAGCCATGTCCGTCCGTCCGTCCGTCCGTCCGTCCGTCCGTCCGTTAACACGATAACTTGAGTAAATTTTGAGGTATCTTGATGAAATTTGGTATGTAGGTTCCTGAGCACTCATCTCAGATCGCTATTTAAAATGAACGATATCGGACTATAACCACGCCCACTTTTTCGATATCGAAAATTTCGAAAAACCGAAAAAGTGCGATAATTCATTACAAAAGACAGATAAAGCGACGAAACTTGGTAGATGGGTTGACGTTATGACGCAGAATAGAAAATTAGTAAGATTTTGGACAATGGGCGTGGCACCGCCCACTTTTACAAGAAGGTAATTTAAAAGTTTTGCAAGCTGTAATTTGGCAGTCGTTGAAGTTATCATGATGAAATTCGGCAGGAACTTTACTACTATTACTCTATATGTGCTAAATAAAAATTAGCAAAATTGGATGAAGAACACGCCCACTTTTTAAAAAAAATTTTTTTAAAATTCAAATTTTAACAAAAAATTTAATATCTTTACTGTATATAAGTAAATTAAGTCAAAATTCAACTCCAGTAATAATATGATGCAACAAAATACAAAAATAAAAGAAAATTTCAAAATGGGCGTGGCTCCGCCCATTTTCATTTAGTTTGTCTAGAATACTTTTATTGCCATAAGTCGAACAAAAATTTACCAATCCTTCTCAAATTTGGTAGGAGCATAGATTCTATGACGGTAAATGTTCTCTGTGAAAATGGGCGAAATCGGCGGAAGCCACGCCCAGTTTTTATACACAGTCCACCGTCTGTCCTTCCGCTCGGCCGTTAACACAATAACTTGAGCAAAATCCGATATATCTTTACTAAACTTAGCCCACGTACTTACCTCAACTCACTTTTTCTTGGTATAAAAAATGGGCGAAATCTGACCATAACCACGCCCACTTTATCGATATCGAAAATTACGAAAAATGAAGAAAATGCCATAATTCTATACCAAATACGAAAAAAGGGATGAAACATGGTAACTGGATTGGTTTATTGACGCAAAATATAATTTTGGAAAAAACTTTGTAAAATGGGTGTGACACCTACCATATTAAGTAGAAGAAAATGAAAAAGTTCTACAAGGCGAAATCAACAGCCCTTGGAATCTTGGCAGGAATACTGTTAGTGGTATTGCATATATAAATAAATTAGCAGTACCCGACAGATGATTTTCTGGATCACCTGGTCCACATTTTGGTCGATATCGCGAGAACGCCTTCACATATACATCTAAGGGCCACTCGCTTTTAAAACCCTCATTAATACCTTTAATTTGATATCCATATCGTACAAAAACATACCAGAGTCACCCCTGTCCCACCCTAATGGCGATATCTCGAAAAGGCGTCCACCTATAGACCTAATGCCCACTCCCTCTTAAAATGCTCAGTAACACCTTTCGTTTGATACCCATATCGTACAAACATTCTAGAGTCACCCCTGGCCCACCCTAATGGCGATATCTCGAAAAGGCGTCCACCTATAGACCTAGTGTCCACTCCCTCTTAAAATGCTCAGTAACACCTTTCGTTTGATACACATATCGTACAAACATTCTAGAGTCACCCCTGGCCCACCCTTATGGTGATATCTCGAAAAGGCGTCCACCTATAAACCTAATATCCACTCCCTCTTAAAATGCTCAGTAACACCTTTCGTTTGATACCCATATCGTACAAACATTCTAGAGTCACCCCTGGCCCACCCTAATGGCGATATCTCGAAAAGGCGTCCACCTATAGACCTAATGCCCACTCCCTCTTAAAATGCTCAGTAACACCTTTCGTTTGATACCCATATCGTACAAACATTCTAGAGTCACACCTGGCCCACCCTAATGGCGATATTTCGAAAAGGCGTCCACCTATAGAACTAAGGATTACTCCCTTTTAAAATACTCATTACCACCTTTCATTTGATACCAATATCGTACAAACACATTCTGGAGTCACCCTGGCCCACCCTAATAGCGATATCTCGAAAAGGCGTCCACCTATAGACCTAATATCCACTCCCTCTTAAAATGCTCAGTAACACCTTTCGTTTGATACCCATATCGTACAAACATTCTAGAGTCACCCCTGGCCCACCCTAATGGCGATATCTCGAAAAGGCGTCCGCCTATAGACCTAATGTCCACTCCCTCTTAAAATGCTCAGTAACACCTTTCGTTTGATACCCATATCGTACAAACATTCTAGAGTCACCCCTGTCCCACCCTAATGGCGATATCTCGAAAAGGCGTCCACCTATAGACCTAATGCCCACTCCCTCTTAAAATGCTCAGTAACACCTTTCGTTTGATACCCATATCGTACAAACATTCTAGAGTCACACCTGGCCCACCCTAATGGCGATATCTCGAAAAGGCGTCCACCTATAGAACTAAGGATTACTCCCTTTTAAAATACTCATTACCACCTTTCATTTGATACCCATATCGTACAAACACATTCTAGAGTCACCCTGGCCCACCCTAATGGCGATATCTCGAAAAGGCGTCCACCTATAGACCTAATGCCCACTCCCTCTTAAAATGCTCAGTAACACCTTTCGTTTGATACCCATACCGTACAAACATTCTACAGTCACCCTTGGTCCACCTTTATGGCGATATCTCGAAAAGGCGTCCACCTATAGAACTAAGGATTACTCCCTTTTAAAATACTCATTACCACCTTTCATTTGATACCCATATCGTACAAACACATTCTAGAGTCACCCTGGCCCACCCTAATGGCGATATCTCGAAAAGGCGTCCACCTATAGAACTAAGGATTACTCCCTTTTAAAATACTCATTACCACCTTTCATTTGATACCCATATCGTACAAACACATTCTAGAGTCACCCTGGCCCACCCTAATGGCGATATCTCGAAAAGGCGTCCGCCTATAGACCTAATGTCCACTCCCTCTTAAAATGCTCAGTAACACCTTTCGTTTGATACCCATATCGTACAAACATTCTAGAGTCACCCCTGTCCCACCCTAATGGCGATATCTCGAAAAGGCGTCCACCTATAGACCTAATGCCCACTCCCTCTTAAAATGCTCAGTAACACCTTTCGTTTGATACCCATATCGTACAAACATTCTAGAGTCACCCCTGTCCCACCCTAATGGCGATATCTCGAAAAGGCGTCCACCTATAGACCTAATGCCCACTCCCTCTTAAAATGCTCAGTAACACCTTTCGTTTGATACCCATATCGTACAAACATTCTAGAGTCACCCTTGGTCCACCTTTATGGCGATATCTCGAAAAGGCGTCCACCTATAGACCTAATGCCCACTCCCTCTTAAAATGCTCAGTAACACCTTTCGTTTGATACCCATATCGTACAAACATTCTAGAGTCACCCCTGTCCCACCCTAATGGCGATATCTCGAAAAGGCGTCCACCTATAGACCTAATGCCCACTCCCTCTTAAAATGCTCAGTAACACCTTTCGTTTGATACCCATATCGTACAAACACATTCTAGAGTCACCCCTGGCCCACCCTAATGGCGATATCTCGAAAAGGCGTCCACCTATAGACCTAATGCCCACTCCCTCTTAAAATGCTCAGTAACACCTTTCGTTTGATACCCATATCGTACAAACATTCTAGAGTCACCCCTGGCCCACCCTAATGGCGATATCTCGAAAAGGCGTCCACCTATAGACCTAATGCCCACTCCCTCTTAAAATGCTCAGTAACACCTTTCGTTTGATACCCATATCGTACAAACATTCTAGAGTCACCCCTGGTCCACCCTTTATGGCGATATCTCGAAAAGGCGTCCACCTATAGAACTAAGGATCACTCCCTTTTAAAATACTCATTACCACCTTTCATTTGATACCCATATCGTACAAACACATTCTAGAGTCACCCCTGGTCCCACCCTTAATGGCGATATCTCGAAAAGGCGTCCACCTATAGACCTAATGCCCACTCCCTTTTAAAATGCTCAGTACCACCTTTCATTTGATACCCATATCGTACAAACACATTCTAGAGTCACCCCTGGTCCCACCTTAATGGCGATATCTCGAAAAGGCGTCCACCTATAGACCTAAGGCCCACTCCCTCTTAAAATGCTCAGTAACACCTTTCATTTGATACCCATATCGTACAAACAATTCTAGAGTCACCCCTGTCCCACCCTAATGGCGATATCTCGAAAAGGCGTCCACCTATAGACCTAATGCCCACTCCCTCTTAAAATGCTCAGTAACACCTTTCGTTTGATACCCATATCGTACAAACATTCTAGAGTCACCCCTGGCCCACCCTAATGGCGATATCTCGAAAGGGCGTCCACCTATAGACCTAATGCCCACTCCCTCTTAAAATGCTCAGTAACACCTTTCGTTTGATGCACATATCGTACAAACACATTCTAGAGTCACCCCTGGCCCACCCTAATGACGATATCTCGAAAAGGCGTCCACCTATAGACCTAATGCCCACTCCCTCTTAAAATGCTCAGTAACACCTTTCGTTTGATACCCATATCGTACAAACACATTCTAGAGTCACCCCTGGTCCACATTTAAGGCGATTTCTCGAAAAGGCGTTCACCTATAGAACTAAAGCCCATTCCCTTTTAAAATACTCATTACCACCTTTCATTTGGAACCCATATCGTACAAACACATTATAGAATCACCCCTGGTCCACCTTAATGGGGACATCTCGAAAAGGCGTCCACCGATAGACCTAAGGCCCACTCCCTCTTAAAATGCTCAGTAACACCTTTCATTTGATACCCATATCGTACAAACAAATTCTAGAGTCAGCCCTGGTCCACCTTTATGGCGATATCCCTAAATGGCGTTCATCCATAGAACTATGGCCTACTCTCTCTTAAAATACTCTTTAATACCTTTCATTTGATACACATGTTATACAACCACATTCCAGGGTTACCCCAGATTGATTTTCCTTATTTTGTCTCCATAGCTCTCAACTGAGTATGTTATGTTCGGTTACACCCGAACTTAGCCTTCCTTACTTGTTTGAATGTATTTTGTGTACCAAAATAGTTTACCGATAGCAGTTTAGCAGTTGTAATAGATAATAAGACACTGAAAATGAAGCGGTCAAAACCAAAGTAGTTTTTAAGGTAAATTTAAAGCTCTCGGGAGGTGTAAAAGAGCATATACATAAACCATGTTCCAAAATCTTTAAGTAGAAATGGGAGAAAAACATCACAGATATTGATAGGGCGCGCTCTCTTTGCGGAGGTGACTATATTTTTCCCGACCTTCTTACAAATTAGCCAAGTCTGCCGTATGGTTCCTAACCACGGTTATAGTCAAGTGTGTCAGTTCGGAAACTAATCAATTAAACCGCACTATTCTTACTAGGATACTTATAATAATCCGATTAGAAAAACAGACTGATGACTTTTCATTTATGTATATAAATAACCTATTGGGAAAAATGCTGAATGAGCGAAATAGTTGCTAATATTATGCTGAAACTATCTCTATATAGATCCAGAATGACCCCTTAACGATCTAGAAATAGGCATCGTCCCGAAATGTTCTTAACACCTTCCTAAAATAATTTCGAAATAGTGCCTAGAACAGTCCTAAAAATCAAAAAATAGTCCCGAAATTATCCAAAAAGTACTACAAAGACTCTCGAATGATTATCCTCGAACAGTCTGACAAAGATTTCAAAATAGTCCTGGAAATAGTCCCTGCATGACGTAGTATGGTTTCTCTGGTTTAAATTTTGAGGAGTAACAATAATTTGCAGACCTTAAAAGCAACATTGTGAAGTTTATATTATCTTGTTCTAACAAAGCAGCCGAGAAATATATCATTAACGAAAACTACTCGTATTTTGATCGCAAAATACCGGTTCTATAAAACTTAGGCAATTACTCACACAAACCGAGCTCAATGATAGTAAGGAAACGTTTGTAAATATAAAGATATCACACTGAGAAAACTTGAATATCGGTTGTTATCGTGATAAACTGAATTGTTTATCTCGTTAACGGTTAAATGCAATCTCTGGCACATATATACAATAAATGTTAAGCAAAAACCTATTATAAGATATTTTATTTCAAAAAAACTACAATAAATACTTTACCTGAGTAGAAAGAGAGAAATATCTAAACTTTTAAAATATTGCGTATTACCTAGGGGAAGTAGAGGTGCCTGATTTCAAGCCAGAAATCCAACTGCATCCTAGAAAACTTCTAGAGATTGCCAATTTGAGGAAGTTATTTAATAATATTAATTCTGACTTATTTTGTTTTGTTGATTTTCCGACAGGGTGGATAAATGTTGTATATTGTAACGATTTTCCGTCATCCCGCCCGTCACCTAATTGGGCTTTCCACTTCGTCGTCGAGACTAATTCTGGTGACACTACACACCAAAAAAGTTTGGCTTCATATTCGCACTTTGCGGTGTTGTTCTGTGTAAAACCCAAAATAAAGTGAATTTTATCCCCCAAGAAGTGATAAAAGAAATTATTCTAACATTATATTTTAAACTAGAAGACCCGGCAGACGTTGTCCTAAATTTGGCCTATCTGCATCATTTTAATAAGCTTTTTCCATCTGACTCTGCCCTCCACCCCTCTTTACTTTTTCCTAATCCTTTTATTCACTCCTCCCTCCGGCTTCATCTATCTCCATCTTCGTTTCATTCTATCTCTTTCTCAATCTCCTTCTCTCTTTTCTCTTCTATCAATTCCTTCTCATTCTCCTGCATCCCTTATTGCCTGTCCAAGAGGGTGGTATATATTTATCACAGTCCCAGTCACAGCCCCACTCCGAGTCTCAGTCCCAGTCCTAGTCCTAATCCCAGTCCCAGTCCGTCTCTGGATAATATATTACTCTGTACCAAAGCACTCATCAACAGCTTTAATTTGATATCCATATTGTATAAACACTGTCTAGGCATTCACTGGCCCACGTTTTGGCCTATATCTCGAGACCCTGTACCTGTAGTAACCACCGCATCAGGTTTACGCAACTTGTGTGAAAGTTTGAACGAAATCGACCGTTTCCTTTGAAATTCGGCTTAAAAATTGCACATGGAACAACTAAAGACTCTCCTGTATTAAAAAAAATGTCATTGTAGCTCTAAATTGCGGGCCCCCTCAGAAACACCCTCGGCGGGCCTGGTGATGTGCTATACTTGATATCATTCGCTATAATATTTTTTATTGATAAGCAGGTTGTTTAATTAAACACCAAGTAATTATATCCGCACCACATGAAAATATGAGCCACTGCGTATACATAACATTTTAATATTACTTATAAACAAATTAAAAAAATGGCAATAAAATAATATTGCGACTATAAACTGAGATATAACCTATCCTGTATTTCAAGTTAGATCAAACTATACACGGGGTGCAAAACAAATTTGAAATCGGTTCAGTAGTTTAGGAGTCCATTGGCCTCAAACTTGTGACTCGTGTTTTTTATATATTATGATTATAATAATAATAATGTAGCGAATTTCAGGAAATTCTTGATTGTTATGCACCTTCTGTTGTCGTTCGAGCTGCTGAAATGTCGAATAAACAACTCAAATAATCAGTATAGTTAGCGAAATGTTCTTTATTTACAACACTACTAAAGTGGTGGTTCTGCACAATTAAATCACTCGAGTACTTCACTTGTGGCGTATTAAAATCAAACAGATTGACTATTCCTCGGCATGTGCTTCTTTTATATTATCAGTTTCCCCTTTTGCCTATTTTTCCTAGGGTCTAGAACAAGGCTCTGAATTTCATGGCACAATTGTGCAAATTGGATTCATACACGGATTAGCAACAGCAAAGAAAATTACTGTTTATTTGCAGCGACATGCTGTTCACATCTGACATTTGTAAGGGATCTGGTAACACTTACAAGAAAAGACAACTCTGAGGTCAATCAGCTGATGAGGGAGATTGGGCAATGTTGGAGAAATGAACTTTTGAGAGGATTCTTGTTTATACTGTCATAGAAGAAACATAAACGCCTACAATTAATAAAGGCCATATTTCAATATAATTAAAATAAATTACAAGTTATCGCTTTTAGATCAGAAGGGGATCTTTACCCAATAAGTTTTAATTGTACATGACAAGCAGCTGAATAAAGAAATACACCGTACACGAAGGTACGGGTATATATGTATTGAGCAGCAAACGAGAGTCACGGAAAAAACAACAGGTGAAGCAACGATAGAAGCTTCTAGAATTTAAGGCAACAACGCTACATGAAGCAACGAATCTATAACAGAACGTTACGAACGATAGGATAGTGGCAACAACGACGATTGAAAAACAAATTGTGTCAACGAGAACGGGCGGCGGAAAGTCTAAAGAGTAGAGTGACAATTCGAAATCAACGGAAAGAAAAAGGGACGTGCAACAAGAAAAAGCGTGTACATTCCTGAATTAGGTCTGAAGTAATTTGAGAAGTCTCAAGTAATTTGGTTTGAAAATGAAAGTAAAATTAGAAACTCTGAGCGTACCGCAATTGAATAAGTTGTTGCGAAGAGAGAATTTGACCACGGCTGGCAATAAAACGGCTAAAATTGCCACGTTAATCGATGCATTGGGCGATGATGAAATAGAAATGGAGGAACTAGAAGAGATGGAACCATGGCTCAAGTCCATCAATGAATTAAAAGACGTCGTATCAACTTTGGCAAAATCCGTAAGTGACATGAGAGCGAGTATGCAACCACAAGTACCGGCTGGGCAAGCGGAGGTGGCACAAAATTTGAGGGAGACATCAAATTCAACACCAGCATTGATGCCAGCGCAAACGCAATCAAATATGCGTGACATAGTTGGTATTTTACCGGAATTCGAGCTATTAAAAAAAATGTTGACATCCAATCAGATTGTGGCTAAAGTGGAGCAACTGCAACGTATGTATGGATGGAGTGAAGAAACGGTTTTGTTCGCGGTGCAGCACAAGATGAGGGGCATTGCAAAAAATTGGTTGGACGCACAGCCCGTGTTCCAATCATGGGCTTGTTTTGTAAGTATGTTGACGAAAGATTTTCCTTGTATGGTTAATGCTGCCGATATTCATAGGGAATTGGCGCAACGGAAACGAAAAGTTGGGGAATCTCTGATGGAATACTACTACGCTGTTCTTGCAATTGCCAGACGAGCACCTCTTGATAATGTTCAAATGTCGGCCATGAGGCGAAGGACTGCAAAGTAGGTGTAAAATCGTCAGTAGCTGAAGTTAACACGAGCAACAACGAGGACAAACTGGTACCTCCAATTGTAGAGGACGTTCAGGTTAGAGGCGAATTACTTAAAGCGTTAATTGACACGGGAAGTGATCATTCGCTGATCAAACAATCAACGTCGGCGAGGGTAGAAGGTAAACGTATCCCATGTGTCAGACGTTTCGAGGGTTTCGGTGGCTCCCTAGTAGAATCAACCGATAAGATTGAATTCGAACTACACTTTAGTAACGAAACATTGAATGCACAACTACATGTAGTACCAACTGATGTGCTAAAATATGACATCTTGTTGGGCAGGGACGTTCTCTGCAACAAGAACAATAGAATGGTTATTGATGCGGGGGTTTTACAGCTACAAGTTAAAAAGAATGATTTGTTTAACGTTAACGAGAGTTTCCAAGAAACCAAACGCCAGGAGGTCTACAACTTGCTGTGCCAATTTTCCAAGTGTTTTGCAGAAGATGTAACTGCGTTAGGTAAATGTAACAGTACATCAATGAAGATTGACGTGACGTCAGATAAGCCAATAGTAGGCAAACGGTATCAAGTTCCATTAGCACGACAAGAGGAATTGACACAGATTTTAAACAAATTGTGAAATTTAGTAGGACAAAATTTATGCGCAGCAATTTCAGAGGTGTATTTATAGTTGTCTCTAGCAGTCAATATAAAGTTTTAAGCGTAAACGGATATACGCGTGTTAAAAAACACGGCTATATATGTGCTGACAATTATTGTATTCGCGCTAATGTTGATTTTGGGTCCTCTTGAGTTTGCTAGTGTCGATGATTGTGATGTCGTTCAAGCCATTCTTTCAGTAAAGTCTAATGCTATGGGGTTCGATGGTATATTTCCGAAATTTTTAAAAATAATTCTTCCTAAATCCTTCCTCACTTAACCTACTTGTTAACTCTGTGCTGACGTCCTGTGTATTTCCCAAATGTTGGAAAGTTGCTAAGGTAATCCCAATCCCAAGCAAAACAAGGAGTATAGACCTATAGCTATTCTGCCTTTCCTTTCCAAGTCGTCGAACGAATTTTGCACTGCCAGATAAATACTTATATGCAGGATAATAACCCGCTCACAGATTCCCAGTCTGGATTCAGGTCAAATCGTAGCTATTAAAACGGCGCTCCTATTGGTGATAGAGGATATTCGAGAACAAGTTGACAACAATTTCCTGACTCTTCTCGACCATTCAAAAGCATTTGACTCGGTCGACCACACCGTTCCCTGCAAGAAGCTGGACAACCTATTTAATTTCTCCAACTGTGCAACAGCCCTAATCAGATCGTATTTGGTCGACCAAACTCAGGCAGTAAGTGTTGGTAGCAGAAAGTCTGACTTCGTCAGTGTTTTAAGAGGGGTCCCACAATGCTCAATCTTGGTCCCCTGTTATTTGTTTTGTATATAAACGATTTGCCTGGTGATCTCAAGTATTGTAATATTCACATTTATGCTGACGACGTACAATTGTATATTGTGCTGTCCTAGTGATCGTACCAGTTCATGTATTAATAACTTAAGTTACGTTTTGTGTCAAATTGGTACATGGGCTTCTATGAACGGCTTATGTCTTAACCCTAAGAAGTCGAAATGTATAGTCATTCATAGAAGGTCACTAGATAAAAGTGGAATGGAAAATTTAATTTTAGACAACACTATTATAGAATACGTTGACACGGCAAAAAATCTAGGTGTAGTTTTTAACAAAACCTGACATGGAAGATCACATCTTCCGCACAGTGGGAAAGTGTATGGGGATGCTTCGTACACTCTGGCTTACCAAAACAATATTTTACTCCGCTACATATTCGTCTACTAATAGCAAAAGCGTACTTAATACCTACGCTCCTTTATGGTTGTGAGGTTTACTCTAATTGTGACTATGTATGTAATAAGAAACTTAATGTTGTTTATAACAACATTGCTAGATACGTCTATGGTTTGAAAAGACTTGACCACGTCTCCCCATCATGCTTACAGGTTGCTAAACATTTCTTTCGATAACCTTATTAAACTTAAAAAACGCTCACTACGCTACATAAATTAATATATATGAAGGAACCTGACTATCTGTATCGGAGGCTAATTTTCTCCAGTCGTCTAGATCTGTTCTCCTTACCCACTTCAGACATCGTATGCTAATATCTGATCGTCAGTTCTTCATTACTTCCATACGTCTTTCGAACTTGCTCCCTTCTAGACTTAGGCTTATAAGCAATGCTCCGCTCTTCAATAAAGAATTTAACAATTTTCTATAATAACCTAGACAATTAAAATACTGATTTCTTCTAAGCAAATCTACTCTATCATTCGTTTATTTTATTTATTTACTATTTATTAAATATATTATTTATTGTAACCTTTCTTAAGCCATAGTCATTAGCTTTAAGTTTCAAGTTTAAATTGTTTCCTATTTTATGCCTTTTACCGACTAGCACTATAAAATAATTTTTGCCAAATTGTTGTGGTGGGATGAATTTCTTAATAAATACAAATACAAATAAAAATACAAACCCATTTGTGGCCCAATATTAGTTTATGGAGGATGATATAATAGAAAATAAGGTATTGATTGCTGCGTAAATGCCCTTATGGACTTTTTATTGAAAACAAATAATATCAAAAAATATAATTTTACCGGCCAATAAGTAACTCAATTATGAAACAAATAATTATAATGGTAGTAATAATATAGAAATAATT